>CM067517.1:15751522-15967397 GCA_034509495.1 Acestrorhynchus altus | reverse complement strand
TATATATATATATATATATATATATATATATATATATATATATATATATATATACACACACAATTTATATATACCATATATCATCAGAGATGATCCAGAGCAGTCTGGATCAGGTTATTGTCATGCATGTCTCTATACATCGCTGAAGTCATTTTTTCCTTGACCCTAACTAGTCTCCCAGTTCCTGATGCAGAAAAACATCCCCACAGCATGAGCCTGCCACCACCATGCTTCACAGTAAGAATGGTGTTGGCTGGGTAATGAGCAGTGCCTGGTTTCCTCAAGACAAAATGCTTGACTTTCAGGCAAAAAAATTCAATTTTTTTGTTTCTCATGGTCTGAGAGTCCAGTAGGACTCCAGAAGGTTGTCGTGTGCCTTTTACTGATGAGTGGCTTCTGTCTGGCCATATCACACAGACCTGATTGGTGGAGTGGTGCAGAAATGGTTATCTGTCTGGAAGGTTCTCCTCTCTCCACATAGCATCGTTGGAGCTCTGTCAGAGTGACCATTGGGTTCTTGGTCACCTCCCTGACTAGGGCCCTTCTGATCACTCAGTTTGGCCGGGTGGCCAGCTCTAGGAAGAGGTTGGTTGTTCCTAGTGGTTCGAAAAACATCTTCCATCTGTGTCTCGATACAATCCTGTCTCTGAGATCTACAGACAATTACTTAGACTTCATGGCTTGGTTTGTGCTCTCACACACACTATGGGACCTTATTATAACAAGTGTGACTTTCCAGATCATGTCCAATCACCTGAATTTACAACAGGTGTCCAGTCAAGCTGTATAAAAAGCTGATGATCAGTGGAAACAAGATGCACCTGAGCTCAATTTTGAATGTTATGGCCAAGGCTGTGAATACTTATGTACACATTATATTTTTGTGTTTTATATTTAACAAATATGCAAATATTTCAAACAAACTTTTTTTCACTTTGTCATTGTGGGGTAATGTGTTTAGAATTTTGAGTGGGAAAACATGTTTGGAATAAGGCTATAACATAAAATGTGGGAAAAAATGAAGCATTGTGTGTTAAGGACTGTATAGTATGTGTAGTGTAGAAAAATTAATGTTTTTAAAAAACTGTCAGGTAGTGTCTGTTTAGGTTAGTTTGTAGAGAGGTAGAGTAACACTTTAGAGCAGTGATTTTTAACAGCACTCTTGTGTGCCACAAGAACATGAAAATATGTGCTGTGAAGATGTGTGATTCCTTTTTTGAAATAAAAAAATCCATAAAAAAATTGATTCACATTATGAGTCACCACCACGGTGGTGTAATAATTTGTCCATTAAAATCTGCTCAAATTACAAACAGGCATTAATTGGGACATGAAACAGTGTGTGTGTGTGTGTGTGTGTGTGTGTGTGTGTGTGTGTGTGTGTGTGTGTGTGTGTGTGTGTGTGTGTGTTGTTCTGGGGAGGGGGAGGGAGAAGGGGTGCTTCTCTTTTTAAGCTTCTTTTTTTTTTAGCTAATTATCTACATTGTTAACGGGTGTCATTGCGTCACACCAGGATATGTAAATATGTGTTCATCTAAACAAGCCCAGGTTTCACATTGAAGGTATGATATTAGTAGTAAACTGTAGGCCCTGTGGAACATTTGACAACATGACCTTTTTAGTAGTGAGCATTAGTGGTGTGCCAGGAGGTTCTTTATTGTTTAAATATGTGCTGTGGCAGAAAAAAAGTCCAGAAACACTGCTTTAGAGTGATTTTGGTGGGAGATTCTTAAATGTCATTACTTGTAGCAATGCAGCTTCCTAACATGGCCTTTATCCACATCGGTTTACAACATGTACATCAGGACTATTGTTTTAACTGGTCTCACTGTTAACCTATTACTACTGAGACAAATCCAGTAGTAAATGTCTTCAAGCTTGCGTCTGATAACCTTTCTGTGGGCTATACACATGAAGGTATTTTTGAACAGTTCATGAATCTTTTATTTTCATATCTCGATCTGTTGCTGAATAGAGTATTCAGTGTATTATACTCATTAGCTTATTGTACTGACACTCATTGGACATATTGACTTCTAGTAATTGTTGTGTTCTCTGCTGTGCTATCTGCTGACGCATTTGTAATGTCCTTGAACTGCAGTGCACTGCTTGCTAATGGCAAACAAACCTCTTGAATCCTGACTCTTAATGTTTTTACGTACGTTGGTTTGGAAAGTATTTTTAAGACACATAATACAGTACATGAACACACACACACACACACAAACACATGTTAAATATTTAATTGAAAGACAATTGAGTAACACATTGCAGAATATGTACCACATTTGTAAAACAGTATATATAATATTAGCTACTGTGTTTGAAAGCTAGAAATATTATGACAAAATTACTATAAAGCATAATTTTGTTTTACATGTTTACATTTATAGCTGTACTAAAACTCCCCCCATTTTTATTTGTAAAATAACATATAGGTAATTTAAAAATGATTTCGAACTAATACATGAGTAGCATGCCTTCACATTCGTCCCAGTTCAGGCAGCAGTGCCTGGCTGGTGGACTCTTGTCCTCTGCGTGTGAACAGAGCTGCCCTGGAGGCAGCCAGGATGAAAGTTTGAGAAGCATTTATCTGCCTTTCAACACGCAAGGCCAAGGCCTACTTGCAGATAGGGTTAGCCTTGCTAATGGAATGGAATGTGCTCTCCTTGGACAAGTCTGAAAACATGCTCCCCTCAAATGCAGCTCGAACCAGCAGAATTACCAGAGTGTGCCCTCGCCGACCTTCCTTTCCCTTGAATTCATTTTCTGAGTGTGGGCTTGACGATAATTGATAAGGACAATCTGAAAGAAATGTAGCCAGCGCTAGCTATGACAATACATAAGCCTAATCATAAACTGGAGTACAGAGCAGGGAGTGTGTGAACATGATTCATACTGACAGCTTATTTCCACTCAGTTAGGGTCACACCGATGCAGTGCGTTATTACTTCCATCCAGTTCACAGTGAAAGAGTATTGATTAATCTAGCATGAACGATTTGACAGTGTGCATGAATGAGCAGACACGGTGGTAAAGAAGGGAAAGTGTTAATCAAACACTAGACACTGAAGGATCACCTTTCGCCCCTTAGAACAACCAAGGCCACTGTGTAACCTGGACCTGGTGTGGTTACGTCAGTGCAGGCCAGGACTGGTACTAGGTGAACTGTGCCTTCTGACTGTGTGGAGAAATCAATAACAGGTTATGTAATGGCCCTGGTAGCTGGAGGTGTGATAGGAGCTGGCAGGGCATGTGACGGTGCTTTCGGTGTGCATGACCCACATTCCCCTTGCAGCACACACCACTGGATCACAGCACCCTGTTGGACAAGCCTGTGCTTCTCTCTCTCTCTCTCTCTCTCTCTCTCTCTCTCTCTCTCTCTCTCACTCACTCTCACTCTTTCTTTCCTCTCTGTCTATATATATCTCAACTTAGTAACTTGCAGGGTAGTTCATGTAGCTACCATAAACAGCAAAAACAAAGTTATTAAAAATTATTTTATAATTAAAAATTATTTTTAATAATTACATCATTAAATGTGGGCTAGGCTCATTCCAGGTTTGCATGGTCACTGAGTGGGTTTGAACATATATTGATACTGGGACCCAGTTGGGTTTCTCAAATGAGCACCATCATTACAGCCCACCACCCATCAAGGTCCCATGTGCTCTGTACAGTCCACATGTCCACAGAGCCCATGTTTAACTCCGTCTGCTCCCATTGGAGACCCTGTTGGAGCCCATATGTGGGACTAACATGAAGCCTGTGGACAAAATTTTCTGGTTCCCAGTTGGGTCTACCCATGCAGTCCCCACATGGGCAGGATATCTAGAGCTTGTCACTTGTTTTGGGTGGTCTGAACTGGACTTTGATGGTAAAGCTGATTAAAAATTTGGTCATCCAGCTGTTTGACCAGCATGACAAACTTAAACAATCTGACTCATTTGACAAAACCTGTTAACCAGTGTGGTTAAGCTGGTCAGGAGGTAAGGGAGGATTAGAATGGTGAGCCTAGTTATGCTGGTCAACCAGTGTGAACATATTATTCATGCTGGACAACCAACATGGTTGTGCTTGTTAACAAGCTTGGTCATACTGGTTGACTAACTTGGTAAAACTTTAAACACAAATGAAAACATAAGCCATCCTGGTCAACTAGCTTAAACAGATTTACCAGCTGAGTTTTATGGAATAATTTAAATGAGTATATGTGATCAGCTCTGCTCAGCCAAGAAGCTAATTTTGAAATGACCATGTTAGCTAATTCAGTTACCACAAACAAAATACAAAAGTGAGAATTATGCCCGAGAATTACATACTTGTTATAAAACAATGCTGCACCTCGAGTTTTCGCACAAACTCTACACATATTTCTTGGGGCAGTCAGTGACTTGAGTGTCAGTTAACTTAGAAATAAGCATGCTGGCTAACTTGCCTACAGTAAATAGTAAAATCTAGTTAATATAGTTAATATAGTCTTGTGATTGACCGTGTGTACGTTGAGTGTATGTAGCCATTTCCTTCTGTTTGGTTCTTCAAAAGCTGTGAATGTGAAATTAAATTAATGAACTGAATGTAATTCCACCAACAGAAGTCTAGTGTGAGAAAGAGAGGCTGGAAAATGGCAATGTTAAAATGAATCGTGACTGTGTTTGGTACATGAACCCACACAAAACTAACCCACTCTGAACAGAATGAAAAAGAAGAAGAAGGCAGGACAGGTCTATTTCAAGACAACAGCAGAAATTAGCTGCAATTTACCTCAGCGGTGTACGAGGATATAAACTGAAGTCACACTGTAAACTTTTGGGAACTCATGGATGGAACTATGTAGAAGTCCTTAATGCTGAACAGCTTGTCCTTTTGTTCTCACTTGATTTTATTGCAGCATGTTATCATTACAGCTCAGGTCAAATGTCCAATAAACAGCTGCAGTTTTCTCATGTGTGTTTATCATCTAATATTGTTATTAAACAAAGCAACACATCAAATGGCTTTATTTTTGAAAACATTAGAAATCACAGTGGCAGAAATGACATAGCCAACTGATTTCAGGTGTCATAAGTAGTTTTGCTTTAGAAGTTTTCAAAATTAACTACTGGTAAATATGCAAATGAGACGTTATGAAGTTACATATATGTATATTTGCAATGTACATATGGTTGTTAATTTCATTGTGATAACCCTTCAGAGAGTAGTCTTTATTGAACAGATTGCTGGAATTTCCTTGTTTTGTTGGTTTAATCAAGAATACTCTATGCACATCTGCATATTTGAAAAGTGTTGTTAGATTCTACAGGAAACCTTTCAGTGATATATACCATGACATGCTTGTGCAAATGTGGTGGCAATGTTTATTAAGGGGTCAAAACTCAAAGAAAAGCATCCCTAGTCATGTTTCTTCAGTTAAACACAACACTGGAATGATTTTTTGTGTTTTAAATCATGTACCTAAAATCTCCTTTTGAGAGATCATATGACACACATACTCCACAGATTCTTCCTGATATACTGGTGGCATTTGGCAAACGTGGGCATTGACTATGAGAACCTGTGGGCCACATTTTGTGGGCAGTTACTTGCTGTATTTTAGGCTGATGATTAATACTTATCCTATATAACCATGTAGTCTCATTATTATGTGATGAATTATCAGCGAGTAATCGAGCTTGGAATACAATACAATTCACTTGTCTCCACCTGAATTACTGTAGATCCAAGTTTAAATGCCAAAGGAGATTCCAGTGCATGTTTACCAATCTGTGCATGTGTAAATGCTGAACCTGCTGTCACTGACCCAGATATTGGGTGATAGAGGAAAATGAGAAGGATGTGGCTGTTTGCTTTTATTTTACCTGCTTTAAGGCACCTTTCCATTAAAATCCATACCTGTTCAGGCTTTCTGTAATGGCCTCAAAGTTTAGGCATGAATATTCACATTTCATCTATGCAAAGAAAAAGACAATTTCATAATCGAAGAGGTGTCCAAGTGCTGCGTCAGCCAACAACACCGACTTTGTTTCCGCCTGTGCTCATCTCAGTGAGGTCACAGCTCACATTTCTGCAGACTGTCCTGTCCTATTCCTGTTCCTGTCCTAGAGCCCCCCCCATTACTCACACACCTGTCTGAAATCAAGCCCCCTGCCCCCCAAACATACACAGCTGACAATCTTACAGTCTGACACAGATCCAGCAGTACAGCCCAGCTGATTTTCCACAAATAGAGCTGCTGCTCCAACTATAGTGCAGCACTCGACTTCATGCAGCATTTTTATATAACCTGGCAAAGCCAGCATGCATGGGAGAATCAGCGCTCTGCCCTGTGCATGGAGAAGAGCTGCACTTGTAGAGCTGTACGTGCATATGTACTTGAAGTGTTCTTCTGAGCCACACTGCAAACCAAAACCATGAAGGTCCCTTTTACCATGTTTTCAGTCACTGCTGCGTTTATGGGCATTATGTATTGATCAGTTGAGGGTGGGCTATTAAAATCAGAAAAACAAATCCCCCCTCGTCTCAAATTTGTCTTGCCAGGTTATTAAGTCATCATATGGTCAGTCATTTACACTATGTGATCTTAATCTCTATTTGGGAAACTGTCCCTTAATGTACTTTTTACACAAATGCAACCAAGATAGCAATGGCCTTCTTCCAAATTATAAAAAAAACAAAGCTTAATTTACATAGTACCTTTCTAGGACACTTTACAATCACACTCAACAGTCTCAATGTACTCTCTACTGGAAACAACCATCCACCAAGAGGACTGCATCGAGCCCTGGGGAGGGTTCACCCAGGACAGATTGCCAATCCATTTCATATACAGACATTCATTCATTCGCACTCACACACATTCATTCACATACCAGGGCTATTAGCCAGTACCCATTTCACCTGATATCCATATTTTTGGAATATGGGAGGAAACCAGAGTCCCTGGAGGAAATCCATGCAGACACAGAGAGAACAAGGAAACTCCACCCAGATAGGGCCTCAAACCTAAGACCCCATTGCTGGAAGGCGAACATGCCACCACTCAGTTCGTCTGTGCATTTTTATGTTTATGTCCAAGTGGTTATGAGTCGTCCCACAATAATTATCCCAAAATGTTTTCAGCCCATTGGGAATTCTCTCAACATTGTAAAATTTATAGATCACAGTATGTCCTGCATATCAGAAACCATGTTAACAAGACAATGATTTTGTTGTTACACTAATTAAGTATCAGTGTCATAACTAACTATTTTAGCCTTAAGGCTCCAAACTGCATAATCAAACTATGGACACTAGACATGTCTGGAGAGATTGATTACATTTGAGATAAGGGGAACACTGTGTTAATTAGATTTTTGTAGGCTAGGGGCAAACATTATGAACTCTCATTTATTCATGACCCTTTCAAACTCATGACAGCCATGTCACTGCTCTTCTTCCTGCACTGCTCGCATGGCTGACAGGGTAACATGATCTGCTCACCCAGTGCTGCTCCTGATGATATACGTAGCGGGATGTAAATGTCCTTTTCTCCCCAAGGTGAAACTCAATCCTTGAGGAATGTGAGCAATTCCTCATAGGGACGCAGACTAGCCGGTTCAGGCTGCACTGAGGCCTAATGAGAAGAAGACTGAGGCGACTTCCACTTTTGGTTAAGCAATCATGACATAACTGCTGACCCATGTTATGTGAGCCGGAGTGAATCTCATCTAACTTACTCATTTACTTCACAAGATCATGGTAAATGAGTAGGCCAAGTGGAACTATGAGCTGAAGCATTACCAGAGCAAGACAAGTGCATTCAAATGGTTGTGACTTTGGGTCAGTGGAAGGCTAATTCACTCCAGTGTTTCCAGAGTTTCTCTTTTAAACCCATTGAGGAAACACCAGCAAACTGACAGCCTGTTTTCGTCATTGAAGCAACAGGGGATTTCAAACCACAAGGTTCCAGCGGAACTTAAATGTGCAATATGTACCATTTAGTAGCTGTTTTGTCTGTCATTGAACACAGACAAAACAGTAAAGTTTGTTGTGCTTTTTTGCCAATTCATGATTGGAGCCTACAGGGGAATTTCTGCACCATTCGAGAGCTCGATGGCTGTAAACACATTCATTCAGAGAGGTTTGGTGTGTAATAGTTTATTGTAGGAAAACATACCTAGGCATATTTCTTTACAGTTGTGGTGCTTTACCTACACAAAAACAGCTCGGGAAAAAAATTAAGAGACCCCAATAACATGATAATTGTGTCTGTTTTTACTATTTGCAAGCATGTATTTGAGTAAAATGAATATTTCCATTTTAATCTAAAAAGTATTGACCCCATTTCTACCAAATCCCAAATAAAATATTGCTATTCAGAGTGTTTTTAGGGCAGAAATGACAACTGCACAAAATATTAACCTAAAATAATGCACTGAGATTCAGTGAATGTTCGTGTATAAACCAATCACAGCTTTCATGTCTTGGCCTGTTCTCCACCAGGAGTTGCAGGCGCAGAAAATGAAGTAGCTTAACTATGCACTGGAATTCACTGGAATTCATTCTAGAATGACTGAATTGAAATGGCTACCTGTAGAAACACAGAGCTCTGTAGTTATTATATAGTGATTGTATTTACTTTTCCTTGCTAATTATTTTGCTGCTTAGCCCACACTGTGAGGACATAGAGGAAAAGACACACTGTGTGACAGATTATCTTAACTTCTGTGCAGAAGTGGTCTCCCTCATTAAGACGTACAGAGTATGGTGTAACCCCAACAACAACCCATGGGTAACACAGGAAGTCAAAGCTCTCCTCAAAAGGAAGAATGCCACCTTCCGAATCAGGGACAAGGAGGCGATGAAGGCAGCGCATTAGGAAGTGAAACACTGTTTGAGGGAAGCTACATGAGAAAGGTGGAACTGAAGTTAAAGGAGAACAGCATGAGGGAGGTCTGGGAAGGTGTGAAAACCATCACAGGCCATGACAAAAAGACCAGAGGGGTTGGGTGGACAGTGGAGAAGGCGAACAAAATGAATGACTTCTTCAACCGATTCAACCAGTATATGTCCCCCCATCCTCACTGTACTCTTTGTTCCCTCAACACACCTTCCCCCAGTCACTGCAGCAGCCCCCTCAAGTGCCTTCAACACCATCCAGCCCCTTATGCTTCAGGACAAACTGAATGGGATACGAGTGGACCCCTGCTTGGTCACCTGAATCTCCAACTACCTCACTGACAGGCCACAGTGCATCAGGCTGAAGGACATCACAGCTGACGCTGTGATCAGCAGCATTGGAGCATCTCAGGGCATGATGTACATCCTGTACACAACAGACTTCTGCTACAACTCAGAACTGTGTCACAGGTGTATCAGGCATAATTGAGAGGAGGATTATAGAAGCCCGGTGAGGGACTTTACTGTTTGGTGCCACAGGAACCATCTGCAGCTCAACACCTCAAAGACCAAAGAGATGGTAAATGACTTTTGGAGGTCCAGACCAAAGTCACAACCAGTTCTGATCGAAGGAGTTAAGGTGGAGGCTGTGGATTCCTACAAGTACATCGGGCTGTGGGTGGACAGCAAGCTAGATTGGACGTGTAACACTGACCACCTGTACAGAAAGGGACAGAGCAGGCAGTACTTTAATTTTAATATCTGCATACCTTTAATATATAAAAATACTTTTAATATGAAACTCCTGTGGATGAAGACTATAAGCAAACTACTGGACATTATGAACAATGCCAGTCCCAACTCCTCTCTGGGGGGGAGGATTGCTAACAGGAGGACAGAGGATGAGAAGGAGCAGTAGCCAGTAATCATTAACCAGTAACCTGGCCACCACAACTCAACTGGACTATGTGCAATAAACAGTAAAACAAGTGCAATAATAATGTGCAATACCTCTCCTACTGGACTTTTCATATACTCTATTATCTATATGTTCTTTATTCTGTAAATTTTTATTTTTATATTGTTATTACTTTCTTCTCTGTTTGTACTGTAATGATGCTGCTGCTGCTTCAATCTTAATTTCCAAAGGAATTAATGAAGTTCTATCTATCTGGATATCTATCAGACAAGCAACAGCAGCCAATTGTGTACAACACACTCCACCCAAAATGACCATTCGCCTTGAGGACTGCATCAAGTACTGAGGGAGTTCACCCAGGAAGAGATAACTAATCTGCACATAGACTCAGCAGTCAAGTCACCTGATAGCCATATTATTGGACTGTGGGAGTCCCCAAAGGAAACCCACGCAGACACAGGGAGAAAATGGAAACTCCACCAAGATAGAGCCTTGACCCCAAGACCTAAGTGCTGGGAGGCAAACATGTTAATCACCAAGTCACCATGCTGCCCAAGTATATTACTTTAGAGGTATTAAAGTCCTTAGTATCACACCAAACCACTGTTAATTGCTTAATGGAAAGATTTTTGTGGGATTTACCATTAATTCTCAGAGCTCAACTTATATGCGTATGTGATTGTAGTCTATGAATATAATTTTGAGTCATTCTCTTAATCACTGAAACTGTCTCTGGATGACAGATGACACCGTACTGGACCAGAGATGCAGAATTTAATTCAGTACTGTTTTGGGTTTGACTAGTAGTTTTTTTTCCTGTGCAATGTTTTGTAACCTGTTGATTTGAAATTAAAATGATTTGTGTGTTGTCCATTAGTTGAATGACTCCACCACACATTAGAGATCTGAGCTTAAGACTGCTGCTGGGGTGTTGAGAGTGCAGCAGATTGCAGTGCATTTAAGGTTACATTTGCCATCCTGCTGTGTTACATATTGAACTTACATTGAGATATTTGGCTAATGAATGTCATTTTTTATTATTTATGCAGCACTGCTTGGATTTTTTAATGGTATTTATTTATTTATTTATTTATTTATTTATTTATTTATTTATTTATTTTTAAAGGGTACCGCTGGGAAAAATAACCCAGTCTCAGCAGAGCTGTCCCCTTGTAAAGTAAATTACAATCACTTGTATGCAGCTGGGCTTACAACTGTTTGCAATACAGCCGTGCGTACACATTTAAAAAATAAATGTGCTACTTTGAGCAGTGCAGTAGAAGAACCAGCTTTGCTTTCATGAAGAACACAGGGTCTAATTCACAAGTATCTCCCTACAGTCATTCTTAAATTTGTTATAAAAGGTTTAGAAAAGGTAGTGACACTAGTTGCAGGGTCCCATTAACATATCACTGGGCTGTCAAAGTGCCTGTAATGAAGACCAAAGGTGACCAGCGTTCATATGAAATTGCACCCCACACCATGAGACCAGGCCTTCTGGGTACAACTATATTTTGACTATGAGTTTACCCTTTAAGGAACGCAATAGACTGAATTCTCAGACATTTACATTTATATTTACGGCATTTAGCAGACGCCCTTATCCAGAGTGACTTACAAAAGTGCTTTGACATAGATTAAACCTGGTTTTGGAATAATCTGCATTACCATTATATCTTTTATATTCTAGATTTAAGCATAATCTGGGTCTGGGAAACCAGATATAAATTGGCTTTCAGTCGATCCTATCAGTATCTGAAAGTAATTCCTATGTTCCTTGTGTAAGGGCATCTTGTCTTAGATCTGATCTTCAGCCGTAAGCATTGTATCTGTTCACATTAGTCCTTGCTGGGTGTTTCTTTCTTAGAATTGATTCTTACATAAAATTCTTGTCTTTAAACAGTAAAAACCACTAGAATTGAAAGTGTTATTGATGTTGAAAAAGTGAAAAAGTGACTGCAGAAAATAAATGTATAGGGTAGGAACCATTTTCCTTTTGGCTTGTTCCTTGTGCACATTCATACACAGTAACAAACAGAAACTGAATTGTTTATAATAGCAGATCATAGTTTTTCACTCCACTATTTCACACAGTCACTGGCAGTCTGTTTAACTCTAACAACCTGAGATCCGCAGTTACATGCTGGTTTCTAGGTTTCATAACTCAGGATGAGAGTAATCCTAAGGCTAATGACATCACTGACCCAGATATTGGGTTATAAATGAAAATTCATTTGCTCTATTTCTTTGCTCATACAGTGTTCAAATTTCAGAATAGAAGTCCTGAGATGGAATAATAGAGATACATGCAAAAATAATAAAAGGCATTCATGTTGGGTTTTTTTTAGTATTGTCAAGTATTTTAAAGAATTAATGTAAATATCTTTGCCAGTGTAATAAATACAAATAACTAATCAAAATTCAAACATGATTTATGAGATATCAAATATTTTTAGTCCTTTCATCCAAATGTAGTTTTTCACCTACATAATAAATACTACTATAAAAAATCTACTATAAATACTAGTAAAAGTATGTCAAACTACAAAAACATCCCACAAAATTGGCCTAGGGTTCTAAAGGTTTCCACGTTTACTATTAAAATCTGAATATATTCCAATGTTCCATATGGCTACACTTTAGATACTTTTGGAAATAAATCTTTACAACTTCACATATATACTTTACATTATTACACATTATATTACTTCACATTATCAGACATATACATCTTGGGCTGATTGTATGAATGAATGAATGAGGTTACATGTATAGATATGCCAGGATGCTTCACAATATATTCTACTCACAATTGCACAAATAGCCACACTTATTGTCCAGAAAAATATGTATATATAAAGACTAATATCAATTGCAGCATAGAAAATAAGTAAGGAAGCTGTAACTGATTTCTGGACAGTTTGCATTGTCTGCAGAAGGAGAGGGGAGTAGGGCAGGGTGCCATGAAGCCAGGGTCATCTCATGTGGACATAATGAGACATAACTTAGGAGAGGCAGCAGATAGGGTTGTACTTTTCCAGCATACCACCACCAGCCCTCTATTATGGAAGGAGGAGCAGAAGCTGGCAGGCGAATCGACTGAAGATTGCAGGTGCCTGTCTGAGCTCAAGGTGGCCAGATAAACTCCTCCCTTTCCCCAAATCTTTCCAGAGGCTGCTTGCTCAAGGGCATGAGTCAGAGGACACAGCAGGTCACTGGATGTGTGTTCAAAAAACACTTTAAATCAGTTTATAACCATTAGGACATGGTTTCTGAAAATCAGTCCTTGCAAATGCAAATGTGCATTTTCTCATCTAGCACATCTGACCTGACATATGTGCGACTGGATTTCATTTTCAGGATACTGTATTATTTGTGGACATTAAGCCTTTAGGGAGTCACTATCAATATACAATGACTCATGTCCATTTAGCAATAGACATGAGATGATCATGCTCTACAAAACCCAGATCCAAACAATTATATATTTTTTTTCTATCTTGAAAACTTAATCAAGTCACACGTGTGTGTACATGTATTCAGTTTCAAAAATACATGAGTGTATTACTGCAGTTCGATCTCTCAAATATTGTCAACTCTTAAATTTAACTAGACTTAACATATTAACTCTTTAATGTGCTGAATCAGCAAGTGTTTCTCGTACACTGTGCCATCCATAGTTGGTGACATTTTAATGGCCTGTTTTGGAACAATCAAGAAAGAATATGAACATTGTTAACTAATCCTTCTCATTGACTCTTGGTTTTTATCAATTTGCATATGATTTTACTCAGCTGAAGTGAGCTACCATGTTCCATATGGCTAGACTTTAGATACATTTGGAAATAAATCACATCTTTACAACTTCACATATATACTTTACATTGTTACACATTATATTACTCCACATTGTTAAACATATACATATTGGGCTGATTGTATGAATGAATGAATGAATGAGGTTACATTTATAGATACGCCAGGATGCTTCACAATCACATTCAACCAACACACACCGGTGAGGAGTGATCATCCACGGTGTTCTCTCTACTGGAAATGACCATCCATCTGGAGGACTGCAATGAGGTTATCCCAGGACACAATGCCAATCAGTATCTGGGCATATATACATACATTGACTACATTTACGTTTATGACATTTAGCAGACGCCCTTATCAAAAGCGACTTATAAAAGTGCTTTGCTGTTCACTCAGAAAATATCCAGAGATTCATCATGCATTAACTCTCATACATACACATTCATATACATACCAGGGCAATTTAGAGTAGCCAGTTCACCTGATCTCCATGTTTTTGGAATGTGGGAGGAAACCTGAATGCTCAGAGGAAATGTATGCTAAAAGAGCGTGCAAACTCCATGTTCTCAGGTAGAACCTCGAACCCAAGACCCCAGAGCTGGGAGGTGCACATGCTAACCCCAAAGCCACCATGCCACCAGTGTGCCAGCAGTACTAAAAGCTAATACTACACTAATCAGAGACAGGCGAAGGGCTTATTGAGTGCAATCTCTTCAGCGAGATAACCACACACCATGCCCAGAGAGGACAGCAACAGCATCCGGTTACAAAACCTAATTTGCTGTTGTTACAGTGCTAATCTAGGCTTGGCCATGCTGAGTTTGTAGTGTGGCTGAGCCAACACAGTTAAGTAAACCAGCCAAAAGCCTTATATATTTTTTTCACAAGCCAGCCATAAAAGGAATAACTGAGTGTTTCATTCTGAGTCAAAATAACAGGGTTGTAAATTGGCTTGTAAAACCACATCTGGGCATTTTTGTCCCAACTTAAGTCTTACACTTACTCTTTATACATCAAAGAACAACTTAAAATACTCCATAAAGGCATTCTTTGGCACCTTTAAAATACTTGATCTGTCTGTAAAGTAGGCCCTGGCGACCCTCCAGCTTTCTTCCAGTAGAGCTGAGTGTGTAACATGACTGTGCTCTCTCTAATCTCTCTGACACACATGAAGTGATGCAAGTTGTCCGATAGTTACAAAGCAAGTCCTTATCGTGAATTGTTAGTACGGGGGATACACAAAACTGTGCAGAGGACTGGCTCCCTAGGACTGTTACTGGGAGCCACTGCTGGTGGGTAAATGTGCTGTAGAATCTGACAGGCCTGTCTGGCCTTTTGCCTAGTGCCAGGCTCATCTGTTGTCAGTCAGTAGTCGTGCTATGCAGGCACGAAGATGGACAATGGAAAAAAGATCTGATGCAAGTCTCCACCAGAGAGAGCAATTCCACCACAGTGGGAGCCCACAAGCAGATTGTTTAAGCGCCACCAGCTTCCTTTTCTTCTCTTTCAATCAGCCATGACAATCCCAGAGAAATGCGATTCATCTGCTCTCCACAGCCAAGTCAAAGGTGGAAGAATGTAAGATCCTGGCACCAATTTCTCCACTGATCTGGTCCCCTTCTGCCTAGCCAGACAACGTGTCACATTGCATTAGATCTTCCTACTGTCTGTCTTACTCATGTCTGTGCCCTGCCCAGGGGAAAGGAGTTAACTGGGCTGAGAGAGAGAGAGAGAGAGAGAGAGAGAGAGAGAGAGAGAGAGAGAGAGAGAGAGTTAAATTCTTAAGCTGACCCCACCTAGTATTCCTCCTGCGTCATGCGGCCACATGTGGGAGAATTTGCCGAAGGCCACAGCAAATATTTTAAGGCTTGAGCTGGAAACAGTCACACCTGATTAGGTGGAAAACAGAGAGCACGTCAACAGCACAGGTGTTATCAATCTACCTTTCCAATCCATATATCCTAGCTTCAGACAAATTCGCTCATTTACATTTTGGAAGCCAACACGTCTTTCCAGATCTTTCCATGGAAACCACGCTTCTAACCTCTCCAACAGTTCTCCAAATGTCCTCATATGACTAGTTGACACATCATTGAACTGGGACAATTGTTTGTCAGAATATAAACCTGTGTTGTTATCTAACAGGCTGCAACTTCGAGCTGGCAACATCCCAATAATGAAGGCATGCACACAGGCAGCAGCAAGCTCGGGAAAACACTGCAGCTGTGTGAAATTCCACTCTTTCAGGCATGTTGTGACATTCAGTGCACGCATGTGGATGTGGGGCTTTTAACAAATGCGTAGTGTTTCCACCAAAAAATAGGTGCTAACATAATCTCAGTTTCAAGCCAAAGGGAGATGCCTGCCCTACTGCACCCATCACGAGCTTGGTTTTCACTATCCAGTGATCTCCCCATACTGCCATCTGCTGCCTGAGAGTATGGCCCGATTCCGAATCTTGAAGCAGAATCAATAACCACGGTCAATATAAGATGGGAAAAATTTTATGACAAAAATAATTTTTGGGCATTATTGGCATTATCCTCACAAGACATGTAACACTGAGGTCACTGATTTTCATTTTAGTGGTTTTGTATGCCACGTTTGTAATTTGCATGTACTTATCCATCAGTTTTAGGCCATTTTTGGCTTTGTTTGGCCATGCATGTCCTGGCATAGAGTTCACCATTTCACACCATGAAATTTACAGCCATGGATTGTAGAATAACACCACTACCACTTCTATTGTCTTCACTAGTAAACGTAGAATTTTAAACCTTTCATGACTTAAGCCTGTTACACAACAAATGTGCAAATTTCCATGTGCCCCAGGTCACTCTCCATAAGTTTTGTGTGTTCTCCATGTGTCCGCATGGGTTTCCTACCATCTCCCAAAAACACATATGGTAGGTTACTAATTCTTAGGTGTGTGTGTGTGGTATCTTGTAAAAAAGACTGGCACTCTGTCTAGGGGAGTATTTCATCTTGCACCTGATGACTCTAGGTGGGCTCTGATCCACCTTGACCCCTATAGGGTTGCTAATGGATAAGTAATGAGTTTCCAGTTTAGAAGTGCTAGTTACCCAACTGCATTTGGATGAACATCCATCTTGTAGGAACTATTTTAAAGTTTAGTCTAGAAAGAACTCTTCATTCTTATTTCACGCTTCCAAAAGCTTACTGTCTTTTTTTACACCGTCAAGCCCGATCTGAAACCCTCTCTGGCTATGGTATTTCAAGTGGTTTTTTAAGGTGTTGCTAAGTGGTTATAGCAGTTGGTATGCATGCATGCTGTTATGAATTCTCAGGTGGTGGCTGTGGTGAACTATTTGCTAGAGTTTATCTAGTGCATTTCTGCCATTGTGACATTCTAGACAAAAAAAACCTGTAAAATCCAATGCAATCCAGAAAACACTCTGTTCAAGCCCAAATTGCACAAACAGACCAAACAGATTTGAGTTGCAACGAAAGGTTTCTATCAAAAATGTTGGGGATGAAGAGCAAATTGAATACAATTTTATCAGATTAGTATCCATAAAAATGCTGTCAGCATTGAACTGATTGAACCAGAGAATCCATGAGCTGCATGAGCACAAGAGTCTGGTTTTCCAGCAAAGGAGCAGGTACATTGTATATGCAATGTACATAATCGAACAAAGTAAGTAAAGTAAGTCAGTAAGTAAACAAGTAATCAGTAATTAGTAAGTAAGGAAAGTAATTCAGTTAGTCAGTAAGTTTGTAAGTGTCAGTAAGTAAGTAAGTAAGTAAGTAAGTAAGTAAGGAAATAAGGCAGTAAGAAGGCAAGCTTGCGAGTTATAAGTAAGTCAGTAAGTTAGTAATTAAAGTCAGTAATTCACTGTTAGACTACTAGAGTTGGGCAATATGGACAAAAAAAAAACATATCCCTATATATAGAATCTGAATTGTGATATAAGATAAATTATGTGAAAAATATAATGTGGAAAACATTAGGACACCCCATGAAATCATTCTTCTGTCCTTTTTACTACATTTAAACATATTGAAATTTACATGCAAAGTTTTATGGAAGAGTAGAGAAGAGAGGAGCGGAGCAGGGGGTAGAGCAGAGCAGAGTAGAGGAGGAGCTGAGAGCAGGGGTGGAGCACAGTGCAGGAGGAGCTGAGAGCAGGGGGTAGAGCAGAGCAGAGTTGAGGAGGAGATGAGAGCAGGGGTGGAACAGAGTAGAGGAGGAGAGGAGAGCAGGGGTGGAACAGAGTAGAGGAGGAGAGGAGAGCAGGGGGCTGAGCAAACAAACGTAAATGGAAAATACCCCCAACTAACATAAGTGATTTACGCTGTTCTCGCCAAATCCTATATTCATGCACATCAGCGTTGCTGGGGTCGCAATAAAAATGAGTATAAATTACATTCTGGCACTGCAAATATTCACTTCTCTTCAAACTAAACTAATCATATAAATGAGGCCAGGTCTCAGCTGTCGGCACAGGCCAACCCAGACTCAAAACAGACTGGTCCCTGAGGGCCTTTTGGCGTCTCAGCAGCTAGGGAAGGCCTGTCACAATGAGTTTAGCACCATTAAGCCATTAACCATGAAGACCATGGAATGGCTGCTCCTCCATCTATTCAGACCCCAGGTTCAACAAGCACTGGATCCCCTACAGTTTCAGCAGAAGGTGGGTGAGAAGATGCTATCTCTACCAGGATAAGGATAGTGGCACTGTGGAGAATAATGTTTTGATTTTTTCAGTCTTCAATACTATATAAATTGTTCTACTGAAAGACAGCTGGACAGGATGCAGGTGAACCCACACCTGGTAGCCCGGATCACTGACTACCTCACTGGCAGATCACAGTATATGAGGCAGAGGGACTGAACTAAAGCACCAAATGCTGGAAACTAGTTGGCCCCTCTAACATAACCACTGGACTGTGGCCCTTTTTAGCGTCTGTAGAAAACTCCTGCAGCTGTTCTACCACTCAGTATTTGCCAGCATGGAGGTGGACTCTGACAACCGTGGTGCAGAGACAAACTGTTTTCTATCACGGACAATGACAGTCATCTACTACACACCATAATCAGAACCAGGAGGAGTTTGTTCAGTAGAAGGCTGAGGTCACTGAATTGCTCAACTGACCAACTCTGGAGATCAGCAGACTTTTCAAATCTGCCTGTGGGGGATGAGAGACCACTGTGGATTGAGTTAATCTTAAGACCTGAACATACAGTCATTTTAGTATTATATATGTGTACTTGGGATACATACATTGAGATTATATATATCTCAAATCTCTCTCTTCTTCTCATATATATATATATATATATATATATATATATATATATGTATATATATATATATATATATATATGTATATATATATATATATATATATATATATATATATATATATGTATATATATATATATATATATATATATATATCTTGGTTATATGTATACGGTTTTTGGCTTTACAGTTTACCAGTTAATATTTAAAGTTAATTTTCTATTTTAAGCTCAGCTACTTCGCACATCATGTCACTTATCGCCTTATCACTTCTCATTCCATCACTTTATAATAATCTATATAATCAATAATCTAATCTATCACCAGTCCAGCCCTTCTGTTTTGTTTATCTCTGCATCTCCCTGATGAGCCACTAGATGGCACTATAGGAATTGACAAAAATGATTCCATATTATTTACATCTCTTCATTTATATGTTACAATTATATGATTCTTCCAGCCTGGGCCAGACTCCAGAGTGTCTTAAGCAGCAATCAGACAGGAGACTAGAGTCAGGAAAGCAGTGAAGGCCAGTTTATTTTGTGTTAATGAGCTCTCAGTGGAAAAGGCAGAGAAATATGAAAGTAAGTCATCAAGCCCAGTTCGGAGTTAAGGGAATCCTTCATTAAAGCAGTTAAGATTTAACAATTATCCTTTAAAGAAAAGAGCACTGTCTTGACTTCAAAGGGCAATTCAATTATACCAATCAAATTAGTGCACTGATTAGAGATCTGTTTTTGGCCACAGCCTTTCCCTATTCAAGGCCCTGAATATTTACAGATTGTAAAAATCACGTGTCATCAGTATATCACGTTACTGCATCATTCATTACTACTTCAATAGACACCAAATGCTAACTGAAGCACACCTTCATTACTATAATCATTGTTTTGGTCCTCCAGGTGGATGCTAGGGTGTCAGAAAATGAATTCTGTAGTACACTTTGTGGTTGCATAGATTATACTCTCTAGAGGTCCATGGGTCCATCTTTAGAGAGAGGCAATAATGCATAGTTGGCACCCAATCCATTCCTATGGCAGCCCTAGATCTGATCATGATGGGTTCACAGCTTATCTGTGGCCTGATGATTAGGGAGTCCCCCTTGTTACTGGAACGTTGCTGGTTCAGTTCCCTGAACTGGCAGAACATAAATGAAATGCCCTTGAGTAAGGCATTTTACTCCCCAGCTGCTCCCCTGGCACCATGCCCACTGCTCCAGACATGTGTGCTCACTGCCCCTTAGTGTGTGAATTCACTAGAGTGTATATGTGTGGATGTTTTACTGCATGGATGGACTAAATGCAGAGGACAAATTCCCACGTGCAGTGGGTCTATATGCACATTTACATTTTCATAAAAAGGTTGCAAACAGCTCTGATGTTCTAATTGACTACATTTATGCAGCGGAAAATCTGCTGGGTGTGGGTAAGCAGAGGAGCCAATCTCGGCTTGCTCCACAGCTGTCTCTCAGAGTAAGCATCCGAGAGCGACTCTACAGCGACTGTCGCATCAAATCAGAGGCCCAAACACTCACCCTGCTCTGGCTGGCGGCGAGAGCTATATTTGGAAATGTCCAATTAAAAAAAAAAAAAAAAAAAAAAAAAAAAAAAAAAAAAAAAAAAAAAAACTTTGATCATGACTGTGGTGAACACTGGGTCAAAGAAAAAAAGTTGCATTGCTGTTACATAACAGCGAGATTTAACACTGTGTGCTTTCTATGTAATACATCTCTACAAATGCTCAGTTATAAACTGCTTGAAAACTGGAGGCTGTGATTTCAGATCTTTTATTTATTAACACCCTTCATTAGGCATGCACATAATTTAAACAACTAAACACAGATTGGAGAGTAGAAGTGTATTACAAATAGTGAAAATACTGGGGAAAATCTGGCATACCATCCATCTTTTGAGTTTTCAGTGAAAAACCACAAGCTAGTTCCACCCATTGCCAACATGGTTGGGAAAAAACAAAAAAACAAAAACACAATTGCCCTGCAAACTTCAGTGTGGAATACAAAAACCATAGCAGTCCAAACAACCACACACACACACACACACACACACAAACACACAAACAAACAAACACACACAAACAAACAAACAAACAAACAAACACACACACACACACACACACACACACACACAAACACAAACACACAAACACACAAACACACAAACACACAAACACACAAACACGCTTTTTCATACATTAATGAGACAATTATAAATATCCTACAAGTTCTCCCAGAATTATAGTACAATGTAAAGCTCTGATAACGGCTCATCATCAGTCATACTCAACGTTCCAGAAGCTCCACGAACAGAGAGCCCATAACAGCTAATCGTCAGTCATACTCCACCTTCCAGAAGAGATGATTAACTCATGGAAACTTTGTGCCTAAGGTCCTAACGAGCTGCTTCATTTATCAATTAATATACAAGATTTTTTTTAAAACAGTGAGTCAAACGAGGGAATGAAGGAGATCATGGAAGCACCATAGTTTTAAACCTGCAGAACTAAATTTTGGAATTACATTTGGAATGAAACTGAGTCACAGCCGTTACTTGAGCATGGGAACTGCTTAGTTGCCACCTGTTCGGTTATCACCTGGACAGTCTGTTTTTCAGGATGTGTCCATGGTTTTGAGCATAATTGTTTTACAGAATGTTTTATAAATATAATGTATTTTAAAAAAAAAACAATGCAGTGTCCCATTTCAAATGCAATTTGTCCCTTTTTTGTAACAAACAAACCGCAGGGGACTTTGGAAATAATTGCAACCCTTAAGTCATAGCAAAACCAAAATGATCATCAATGACAAAGTTGCATTGCCTCCCCAACAACCCCCCAATCTCTTTAGAAAATGTATGATTGTCACTGCACCCCTAGTCCACAACACACAGTTCTCCCAACCCTTCCAATTTCAAGTTAGAGACATCAGTGCTCATCTGGTGTAGGACCTTTGCCAGTTGTAGATGGCATGGATGTTGTGGGAGCAGACAGGCTGTCTCTTGCAGGTGCTCACACTGCGATGACGGAAAGTCTTTCCAGCTGCGCTAAGCCCCCTTCGTCTAGCCGCCTGCTTGGACCGCTCCTCAGCAGCAAAAAAGTCTGTGGTGGCCCTAAAGAAATCCAGAAGAGCCTGGTGGCTCCAAAGTATGGAGTCTTCTTCAGGGACAGAGAAACCACAGTGGCCACCCTGAGAAGAAAGCAGCAGGAAGAAGTGAGGGTTGCTCTCAAAGAGTTCCAGGGGCAGTGTGGCTTGAGGCTCACCACGGATAGGGTCGTCCCGGCTACACACACAGAGCACGGGAATGGCCACCTCATCCACATCCCTCAGAGGGTCGTTCCGCTCCCAGTAGGCCTCCCAGGTCCCCTCTACCCCCTTTAGGCCAGCCTGGCAGAAGAGCACCTCTTCTATGGACCTCAATGAGCTGCTGGAGAACAGGCTGTCAGTCTGGATCACCTCGCTCAGTGCTGTTCTGTACCTGTAGAAAATTTCAAACACAATCAGCAATGATTTTGTCCTGAGGAAAAGCAGGTCATCCTGTTCAGCATCATTTTGATATATGGGTCTGAGCTCACAAACTGTCCAGAGACATCACAGAAATCGATAGTGCTAGATAAACATCATTGGTTACCATGGCATATATTGTATTTCAATTTGAAATGCTTCAGGTTAATGTTTTTGATAAATGGCCATTAGAACAATTTTGTTTTTGTAAGTCTAAACCACATCTTGAACATTGATGTAGGAGAGACTGGGTTTGTGGACAGAATCTGTTTAAATTGGAATGTTTTAGTAATTTTCTTATACAAAATATATATTTAAAAAAAAAAAAAAAAATCAAGCAAGTTTTATAAGAATAAAAACAAGCCTCTGGTATTAGTCAAGCTAATGCACAGTTATAATACATTTTATAAATCCAGCCTCTGAGGTAGCAAAACATGAAAAATGTCAAGGGGGGCGAGTACTTTCACAAGGCACTGTATTTTAGCTGAATGGTGATACACAATACAATATATGATGTGAAAAATACAGTGTGAAAAAGGACATAACATGGACAGTCCAGTCTTTTTTTTATTATATTTAAACATATTGAACTTTGAACTTAATTTCTTCTTTATTAACACTAAGTTTTATGCTCCAGAATTTAGTTATCAGACTTACTAAACTGATATTTTCTGTAATTACACATTGCTCACATTCTATCCAATGCAAAACATGCATCTCTTTGTATGTTGCTCTGCTGTACAGTGTGTAAATAAGTCTGAATTAATAGACCAACAGAGATTATATAAAATTATTTCCTTTATGAAGAGCATTTTTGCATTCTGTCATTTTGGAGCTAGACATTTGTCATTGAACTGCAGTGATGTCATGTTTAATTATATGTATTTTTAAATACATTTAAATATTTAAACATATTTCAGGCTTTTTTACATGAATACTGTGATTAGACATTTAAATTCATAATTGAAAATTATAATATTTTGAGATTCTGAATTTCTGGCTTTCATGAGCTATAAGAAATGCACTGAAAACAAAAACAAACACAAATGCACTTTATCATGATTCTTTCAGAGTGTGTGTGTGTGTGTGTGTGTGTGTGTGTGTGTGTGTGTGTGTGTGTGTGTGTGTGTGTGTGTGGTGTCGTATGTGAACTTTCATTCACAATTTTTCAATCTCTTCAAGCCTTGTATTAAATGTACACACGTTGCTACACATCTCTTCATTTTCTAACATTTTATTTATATTTATTTTATTAACAACTTTTATTAACCTATACTTTGGCCATACCTGCTGAGGCAGATCTTCTGGTAGAGCACAAGGGCCCAGTTGAAGGGCCATGAGGGACCACTCTCGAACCAGCTCTGGCAGCGAAAGATAGGGGACAGACAGGCAGCAGCGGTCACATAGCTGGAGGAGCCACACTCCCCCAGGTATGACAGGAGGAGACCAGAGCCCGTGCTCTCGCTGACAGCATACAGACGGCCTGCCGGCTGACGATAGCGAATGTAGCGCACGGCCTCCCTCAGGTCAGCTGGGTCACCAAACTGCTGGAGCTTGACAGTGCTGAGGGGTGTGCCATTTTGACTGCGGCGGTTAAACACAACAGGGAGGTAGCCGTGACTCAGAGCCGCCTCACAGAGCTAGAGAGAAAAGCACACACACAATTATATGCCAATCACAGCAGACAAGGGGTAGAACATGCATGGCTGACGTAAAAAGAGATGTCTTCCACTCATTCAATTTCAGTTTCACGCCCTTGAGAAAACAAACATTTGGCTCTATGAATTATAGATGACTTTTCTAAACATTCCACTTCATTCTGAACTGTGTCACTGACCCACATCTTTTTGAAATAAGCAAACCAGCAGGCCATGTAATTGTAGCCCATGCTGCTCAGTATTTTTCCCCATTTAAACATCAGGCACATGTGGAATTCTGTCATGGGGTCTCAAGACATGGAGAAAACCAGCATGACTGCCTTCTTCCACATTCCTCACGTGTTTGACAAGTCAGAGAAGCCTTCATAAGCAAGTCTGAAAGTCAGAATAAGGTCAAGGATCAACCTGATTACCTCAGTATATGACTAGAAACAGGGCTTTTGTACAAAGACAAAGCTGTACTTTTCTCTCTCATCAGACACCACATTTATGCTGGTGGGCTGCTAGGTCTGCGGCATCTGTCCCCTTTCTGGCCAACATCACGTTACCTTAACATCCAGTGCGAGCACAGGTCAGAGGGCATGGTTAAAATATACATGCATTCAAAGCATATACAAATGAAGGACTTACCACACAATTATCCTGTCACTAAGCACCACACATACACACACACACACACACACACACACACACACACACTGAATCAGTGTGCAAGTAAGTACGTCAGAAAGGCGGAAAAGCAAAAGTCGGAATGAAGAATGGACCCACTGCCGTGAGGTCAGGGACGACATCTCAGCTCTGATTCAACCAAAAACCCCTTGATAGAAATCAGAGTTGACTAAAAGCACTCAGGCCCGTGGACTATTGATCATAAAACACTCAGTGTAATGAACAAATGTGTCAGCACTTTTCAGAGGGATTTTCACCAAATGTTTCCAGTCAATTTAACATGAATTACCGCTGTATGTGAAATAGCCTTGATTTTAAAATTGTGGACAATCATCACCACTGCAATGCAACCAGTTCTTCACTTTGAGGAAGCACTGGTATTTATTTCCATTCAGTGAAACAAAATTATTGACTTTATGTGAGTTGGAAAAGGTTGAGAACCCCTGCCATAGAATAAACACTTTTGGTTTCTCAAAGAACTAGGTTTGGAATAGAAACACATCACAATGTGAGTGCGAAAAATCTTTCAATTAGTAAAGAACCTTTTACCAACTTTAAACTCTTAAAATTCACACTTGGCACATCGATCTTACTAGAAATACAGGATAAATAATTTGAGTTCATTGCATTATGGGTAATGTAGTGAATGTACAGGCAACAATAGTATCTTACATGCTCTCTCTTTTGCATTGCATAATTTTTTGTTTTTGTGAGTGAGCCACCTGCAACCAATGACAAGTACTGCACTTAAACGTGCCAGAAAGTGGACATTACCCCCAAAACCAGGAAGGTTAAACATGACCTGGAAGCAGAGTTCAGTAAGTTAAACAGCAATCTCTACTTTAATACTGTTCTCCCATAACTCCCAGCTTCAAATGAGGCTTTTATTTTAGATTGAAGGACACAACAAAACAATACGTGCAGTACATACTCAAAACAATTTGGACATCACGTAGTCTGTATAGTAATTATGTTACCTAGCTTTTTAAAGGACAGTGCTACAATTATGTCCTTCAGTCTGAAGGGTTTTCTAAAATAAACGCTTATATAAAGCTGTCAAGCTTCACATTATGAATGAGGGCTTTTAATTTGGTACAATGCAATTAGCCTGCACCTAATAAAGAGACAAAAATTAACATTCACTATTAAAAGACTCCAGACTCGACAGAGACTTACACCACAGAGAGAAGGATTTTCTCAGTGTCAAGGCAGAGACTCGACACTACACTGCTAATAAAAACAGCTCGGGAACATCTCTGGTTTCCATGAAAGATTATACATTAGAGATGATCGGCAGAAACATAGGGGTGTATTGGAGAAAGTTTGACATGTAATATAATCAGAATTCTATTTTATTCCAGAAAGCACTAGTGCCTCTGTTTCCAAACAAATACACTATGAAAGGTTTTTGTGATTGTGTACCTGTGCTAAGAAAGCATGAGATCAGTAACTGACTTAATGCCAACATAAATTCCAGTCCTGTGATAGGCCTATATATGGGAAATATTACATTTCATCACTACCCAGTCCCGAGGCCAGAGGGAACTACAGGAGACACACAATAGCCAACGTCTTACATTTCGCATCAACATAAGCCAACAGAGCTCACTGAACATTTACCGAGCAATAGGGCAGAGCTTTCAATTGAAGTGCACCAATGTAGCTTCAGAGATGGTGAATGCAACACCTTTCTGACAACACGGCCGTGCCCTGCTCTCCTCAGAGAAGCTAAATTGGCCTGACACCCAGGTGCAATGGTGACAGAAACACCCATGCACTGCATGGAGGAGGCATATTCACTATACTCCAGCTTGCACCCCCCTCCCAACCACAGAAAGATGAAAGGGTGGTACACAGTGCTCTTCTTTATTGTGCCTGAAACTACTGAACATTTCTGCATTCAGTACTTTAAATGGAGGCAGACGTTGAGCAGAGCAGACCCTAATGACGGAAGAGAGGTGTGGATGTCAAAAACAAAACAACTTTTGCCAGAAGCACTGCAGAAATGATCTATAGCAGCAGTGGCCCACCATATATCGGTAAAAATGATCCAACACAAATGAGAGTTACATAACAGACTGCTGCTGCAGATGTATGTATGAGCAAGAGTTGGGCAATATATCCTCCACATCTAAAAATGAGAGCTCCTCAGTAAAGAAAATGGCTCTATTTACAACCATGAACATGTGCTGTAGTGGGTTCTATATAGAACCTTTTAGAAACGGGTTCTAAATAACACAAAAAAGGGTTCTATCATTTCAAGTTTGGCATCATAACAATAGTACACAATTAAAAATGAGGGATCTTTATTATAGAAAATGGCTCTGTATAAAACCATTTAATCATGAACATGATTAAAGGGTTCTTTGTATCACAGACGTGTTCTTTAGACTGGTGGAGAATGGGCTGTAGAGGGTTCTATATAGACCATGCTTGAAAAGGGTTCTTCCAAACACTTAAAAATGAAGGTTCTTAAGTAAAGAAAATGATTCTATATAGAACTGAACACTCAGAATCCTTGAAGAACCATCATTTTCAAGTGTGTACTATTGTTACAATGTAGCTTGTGACAACAGTGGTACCATTTTTAGTGTTATACAGAACCCTTTTTCAGAATGATTCTATACAGAACCCTCTAAAACACATTGCCCACCAACCTGAAGAACCCTTTCAAGACACAAACATCTCAGGGTGCTTTGGCACAGGGTTTTTTGAGTGTTTGTGGTTGTATATAGAATCCTCGAAGAACCCTGATTTTGGAGGGTGTAGATATCGATGTATTTTAAACCAGATCTAAAAATAATAATGGTGCACTGGTACAGTTTACTGACAGCATGCTGTGTTTTGTTGTGACAAATAAATATTGATCCTTGTCGAATCCTTGTCGTATTGCTTGTCCTTAGTGTGAACAAGCAATTTTACAAATTCTTCCCAATATTACAATCCATAATTCTAAATGCACTGGACTGAAATGTTTGATCTGTACTTTTGCTTTGTCTTGTGCATTCTGTTCTATCACACAAGGCTCTGCAGAGGTTCTATCCTAAATCATGTTGATTAATCACTGCCACACAGGTGGCTCCTACCAAACCCCACCACTCAAGCTGTAGTTGAGCTGTAGTTGTAGGCCCCATAGCCTAGAACATTATCAAAGGTGGGTTGGCAGGATTAGCTTTACTTTCTTTTTTTCTTTTTTCTTTTTGAAGACCACAAAGTATGTTTGCAAGCCCTCCTGATCTTTACCTTCAGTATATTCCTTGTGATCTTCCCAAACGAGTTGGGGATAATGAGAAGAATGGGGCTGGTGGAATTACTGGAAGTCCTTCTCCTCTTCGTGTGATGTGCCCCACCAGTACCACCAACGGCCCAGTCCAAAGCCACCAGTCCGTCGTCGCTGAGCTGCAGGTGGTCTCGGACGAAATGAACGGTGGTCTCGTGCGGCCACAGAACACCGAACACGGTCTGCAGGGAAGGAAAGCTCCTCCAGCTCCTCCAGCTCCTCCACGGTGGGCTCGCGCCGGCTGTGCAGAAGCTCGCGCAGTGCTGGAGCAGGTAGTTGGCCAGCGCTGAGGGTTTGCAGATGAACGCCAGCGGCGGAGCTGGAGCTGCAACACTTGGTGGCGGTGGCCCCTGCACTTTGTGCTCGACGTCTGAAGTGCATGGCTCCGCTAAGCGCTTCAACACTGGCCAGACGGTCAGGACCACCAGGACGAGCATGCACACAGCGCCCATCCATTCCAGCATCTGAACGGCTTCTGTTGGAGGAGATGAGGAGGGCTGGAAGACGGTGGAGCTTAACAGTGTGGAGACTCCGGCTCCATACTGCTGCTGGAGGCTTAAAGTTCACTGGAGTTGTGTGCACTGATGCCTCTCGCTCCTCTCCCAGCGTCCAGAACCTCTCATTTCAGGAGAGGTGAGGTGTGTTCCATGAGTCCAGCAGATGGAGAAGAACCCCCGACTAGAGCAAGGCAGCGTCCTGTATTGGCGCCATCAGGTTTTCAAATAAAGTGCTGCTGCTGCTGCCTGTGTGTGTGTGTGTGTGTGTGTGTGTGTGCTCTGCAGGTTATGCAACAGCTCTTCGTTCTCCTTCAGCCCTTTAAAGTCAGCAGGCAGCGCAGTCAGGTCCCGCAGCCGCATGCAGACAGCAGCTCTGTATGATTCATACACACATGCAGCTACTGCTGCCTTATCAGCTCTCCAGTTATTGTGATGAACAGCAGCACCCACAGCTACAGGGGGAAAGCCACGCCCACATGATTGAAAAAAAGGAGCATCACTGACTGGCCTCCTTTTCTGCCTTTTTTTATTTTTGGTGGGCAGCAGTGGGCCACTGGTTAGGGAATCAGCCTTGTTGCTGGTTTGATTCCCTGAACTGGCAGGACAGGACTGCAGGGCCCTTGAACTAGGGATGGGCAGATTGATTCCTGAATACCAAAACTTCCAGTCCACTGTTTTCTTTGAAGAAAATATTGACATCCTTTTTCTATTTATTTAGTTAGTTATGGATCTCTCACTGAAAACTCAAAAAAAGAAAACAAATTGCTGACCCAAATAAGGATAGGATCGAATTTTCCTTCCGCCTTATTCTTCTGCTCCCACCGGGCAATAGAATCCAAAATCAAATCAAAATGTGTGCGCGGGGGTAAGCACAGCACTTTTTACAACTGGTTTTGTCACAGAGCAGCTTTACAGAAATCAAAAATAGAAAGGTGGACAACATATGAACAAGGCTAAAGACAGGAACCCTCCTGGTGAATAGTGAAAAGGCAGCCAGCAGTCACGGATTTGCTCAAAAATGGCAGCGTACTGTTCTTTAAAACCAACGTGAACTAAATTATAAAACCATTAAAACTAGCTATAAGATTTATAGGCCGTTTAGTAAAAGTGAACATGTGAAGTATGATTATTAAGAACAAGCAAAGAAACAAACTCTGTTTCTTAACTCTTAACTCTGATTGTTCAAACATGTATTACTTGGTATCGGATCGAATGCAAAATCAGTAGTATCGCTCATCCCTACCTCGAACAAGGCACTTAACAGTGTGCACGGGTGCTCACGAGTGTGTGAATTCACTGGAGTTGCCCGCAGCAGCATGTAGAGAGCAGCTCTGTATAATTCATACACAGGCATTCAGCTACTGTTTGCCTTTTCAGATCTTTGGTTATTGTGATGAATAGCAGCATCCAGAGCTAGAAAGGAAAAGTCACGTTCACCTGATTGGGAAAAGTAGTATCACTGACTGGCAATACTTCAATGAAACCTCCTATTCTGTCTTCTTGCTGTACTTTTAATGGGTAGCCGTGGCCTTGTGGTTAGGAAATCAGCCTTGTCATTGGTTGCCAGTTTGATTCCCTGAGCTTACAGGAGCAAAGCACTTAATCATGTGCATGTGTGCTCACTACTGTGTGAATTTGCTAGTGTGTATGTTTGTGTTTGACTCCATGGACAGGTTAAATGTGAAGGACAAATTCCCCTGTGTGCAAGGGCCCTCATGGCCTCACTGTGGTTAAAAACATTAGCAATGCAGCAACGTCCAGTAAAGCAAAAAAAGTAAGTATTCAGACTGTTAAGTGATGCTGTTAATATCCCTGTTAATAGTTAATAGTAAACGTTTTAAGCATTGGGGGGGGTTGTTTTTTAGCTTTATATGATTATTTATCTAGCTTGAGGGCCGGTGCTGTACCCATTCACTGTGCAAACTGGGCAAGGGACATAGATTGGGTGGCCACCATTTGGACAATGCCAATCAAGTTAAACATTCAGTTAACATTCACTTTTTATTTATTATTATGTCTGCATTGCTGGTCAGGGAAACTGCGGTTCATAGTGACATGAAATTCTAATATAATAAATGTTGTCTATACCTGCGAAACATACTGTTCATTTTTCAAGGTCCCAGAGCTGTTTGTTGTCAACATTAGTACACCCACCAAATGACCATGGATGTTCTTGTTCATGTATACAGGGCCTTTGAGTGCTGCTCATCTACTGACTCAAAGTGGCTAATCCACATCCCTTGGCCAGTTTTCACTGTGCACGCGTGCTCTTACTCGGCACAAAGAGAGTAACGACAGGTCTAGGTAATGACAGGCCTTGATACCTGTATTCTTAGGCCTGAGAGAAGAGAGTGAAAAGCCCTACAAGAGGACCAGCCCTTGACATTCTATAGAACACAAAGTAAAAATATATATATATAATTAAAAACAGTTTCAGATGAGTTACAGGAATTTTGTTATCAAGTCTGTTCAAGTTTGTTATGATATGGAAAAGCAGTACAGCTGTAACAGAATACATAGAGCTTTTTCTATGTTTCAGGGCAAGCCTAGGACAGTTTGCCTTGTATCCTAAAAGTGTATTTACATTTATATTTAAATATAGTTACCCAATATGCTAAACTAGCCACTTAAGCTTAACACATAACCTCAAAATCATTCATATTTATGTACCTCAATTTATTGCTCTCTAATATTTTGGCCAATACATTCAAATATTTGTCAGTGTTAGGAGGTCCACTCATACTGAACCTGAAATAGGGCTGTTAACATCAGCTTCATGCATTCATTACTAAACCAATTTGTCCACAGAACATGTTGTTATCTCATTTACAACCCTGTGATTTATGTGCTTTCTTACTAAAAAATTCATTCATGTATGTAGGCTTGTAGGACATTTTAACATCTTTTTATTTGTAGCATTGATGGAGTGATTTGTTTTGAATATTAAATGCTTAATGGATTTAGGGGTTTGCTGTGTTGTTTGTTGAAGTATATAAGGCTTATGAAAATATGTGCACAACTGTACTTAAGTATTATTTTTGAAAATTTATAATTCAGTCAAGGTTTTTTGTCATTTACAAAAAAAAATTCATTTTCAGTTACACCTTTTAACAAGGGGCTTCAGGATTTTTCTCACACCAATCAAGTTCCAGGGGATGTGAATGTTTCAAGTGTGTATATATATATATATATAAATATATAGTGTATGTATATTATTTGCATTAACCTATTTGGAAAACTATTTATAAAAAAAATAATAAAATAATATAGATGTATAAACACACATACACACGTAATTCTACCCAATTGTAAACGTGTCAATTAACATACTCCAAGGCAAGCATGTCACCTCCTATTTCTGTGTAGCCAGCCACCACCTCTGCATCTTTGCTGTGGAGAGAGCGCTTGGTCCCACCTAGAGAGAGCTCTCTTGACTCTGACAAGCAGGTGAATATTTTATATCTATTAACATTCAGCCTCCGTTTAATCACTTGACACATTTTCCCACAGTGCACATGGTTTCACTTATTTCAAGTATAGTTTTTCTGTACTTATTCCACCCTAATTTTGCATGAATATTAATTCATAATGTCCACTGACCAGCCATAACATTAGTACCACCTGCCTAATGTTGAGTAGGTCACCCTTGCACTCCCATACCAGATCTGACTCATTGAGACATGGACTCAACAAGACCTCGGAAAGTGTTCTGTGGTATCAGGTACCAAAACCTTATCAGCAGATTCTTTACGTGCTGTAAGTTGCAAGGTTGGGCCTCCATCACTGAGCCTGCCTTAGGTGCCCAGTTCACCGGTTGTCCTTTTTCTGACAGTTTGGATCAATTCTAACCACTGCATACAAAAATAAAACAACGCCACAAGACCTACCTGCTGGTTTGGAGATGTTCTGACCCAGTCATCTTGGCTTCACAATTTGATGCTTTTCAGAGTCTCAGATTCTTTCATTGCCCATTTTTCCTGCTTTTAAAACATGTTCTTCAGGAACTGACTGTTCCCTTACTGTCTTGTATATCCCACCCACTGACAGATCACTGAAAGCAAATGTGACACAGAGTGTTCAGAAAATCTGCAAAGTTGGCTCTAACAGAGATGTATGTGCAAGGGAACCAGACTCATCCTTTCACATGCACATGTAAGTGAAGAGGTCTCTGTACTACATTCATATTGAGCTACAATTCTCTATGCATGGTCTGCATGATCTGACATGCTCACTTGATTACCTGACATTTGAAATGGCGTTTTGCTGAATTTTGTGTGGAAGGCTTCTGCTTGAGGGCACCTTTGATATGGAATGAGTTTCTGAAATTGCAACATTTCATTCTGCTAAAGCTGCTGAAAGCTCAAATGGGAGTGTACAGTTAGAATTACACTTTTACAGGCTCACCCCCACCCTGCCTCAGCCTTGAATAAGTGCTTTTTGGAACGTAATAAAAGTAGCCTATAGGTGGCACTGGGCCAGGTGGGCGTGTTGTGCAGTCAGAGATGGTTGGCAGTCCTTCAGCTATTGTTCTCTGCATATTATTAACACTTTGAGGACAGATACCAAAATACCTCCCATTCCCTTTCTCTGTTCATTTCAAAGATGGGACATAGCCAGGCACGTGAAATTGGGCCTGTGTTTGTTTTACATTAGAATTTAAACTGTACTGGTCAGTGTTATTGCAAATGCGTACATGGGCACAGCATAATTTGCTCCTTTTCACTTTTAGGCTCTTCAGTCAAGTATGACAACAACCTTCATGTGGGGAAATGGGAAATAAAAACTGTGGTCTTGTTTTTGGCATACTGGGAGAATACATTTTGAGAATGGATGTGAGGTACGGGAATTTGGAGAGCATGTTAGTGGAGGGAGGGGAGGATTTGAGTTATCGCTACCATCCCTACTCTTCACAATACGGCCCTTAAGGGACCGGCGCAGGAAATCTAAAATCAAACACTGAGCCATTGTTTTATTTTGGGGTGATTCAGTGACAAATACAGTGTTGCTACGCTGCACAGGAAGGGCTTAAGAATGGCCCGTGATGAAGGCTGGTCCCCTACTGTAGACCTTGGAAGGACAGACACGATAAACAAAGACACAAAAAGATGAACGAGAGGAAAGGTTTTTTAGAGGCCATAACCTTGAGGGCGTTTAACAAAATCAGGCCATATCTGATGAGATTAAAACTGTGCCAATCTAGCTACTCCAGTTATCTTGCCTTTCCTTCATATAGATCACGTTCCTTCTTTTGATCTGCCCATGCTAATAAAAGTGTTAGTTTTGAAAATGCTTTAAATAGTTTGTCCAACCATGCTAGGACTAAATGAAACTAGGCAGATTGAACAGATGGAAACAACAGCAAGGAATATGCCATCATGTAATTAAGGATGACATGATGCACTTTATCTTTCCTGATACTGATATAAAAAAAGGAGTATTGGCTGATGGAGGCGTAGAATGAAAAAACGTATTGATGTTGGCATAGTAACATTTACAGCATTTACCTGATGCTCTTATCCAGAGCGACTTACGAGGTTAGTCGTATTACAGAGGAGGGCCAGAGTATTGTTGGGAGTCTCACCCAAGGAGTCTTATTGATGTAGCACAGCATAGTTGCCCAGACTGGTGGTGTTATTGTGACTATTGCACCACACCAACTTGCATACTTTAGTTGAGGAGTGAGAGTTCAATAAATAGAACTGACATACCAACTTTACTGTAAAACATGCCAATTCTAAAACAACAACACACCCCCAAAGGTTACATATGTCCAGCCAAGTAGTGAAAGCCTTTCTTCAAGCCTAAACATAACCATTACTTTTTCATCAGCATTCAGAGGCAATTGATGGCAGATAAGCTTGTACTGACTCTGACTGTTGTTTGGCGCAGCCAAGTCGTAGCTAATAACGTGTAATTTTTCAGGTTATTTTGGCTCCAATCCAGCATTCTGCTTATATATCATTCTGCTGCTGATTCTCAGTTTCATTCTGTTTCAGATAAATGCTCCCAATGTATCCTAACTGGGTTTCACATTTAGGTTATATGAATGAAACGGTAATTGTTTCATTAGACTGAATGGGATTTTGGGGGAAGGTTCTCTAAAGTTTGCAAGTATAGATTTGGTGGGTGGATATGTAGAAGAATAGAATAGAATAGAATAGAATAGAATAGAATAGAATAGAATAGAACTTTATTAATCCCTTGGGAGGGTTCCTTCAGGGAAATTAAGGACTAAAGTATAAACATGGACTAAAGTACTGGGACTCCTTCTCGTTTATTATTTATTCTGTGTATCAGAAAAGAGCAGGGCAGAGCAGGTAAATCAGCAAATTGGGCAGGAACCCAGCACTCCAGGACTGGGATCGCCTACCCGTCATCAAGGGTATTAAAAAAGACTTTATCTTAATTTTATTAGAGCAACTGTCTCTACTCCCCAGCTTTGTACTAGATTTGGGAACATTGCTGTGAGGATTTGATTGCATTCCTTAATGAGAGCATTACTGGGGTCAGCATGTTGTATGATCACCAATCCACCTTACCCCCCTAAGGAACTGGATAGAGCACTATCATTCCAGAGAGTACTTTCTATTAGGGTTCTAACACATTTTGGAGCACTGATTTGATTCAGTGACAAAGATATTAATGAGGTGTTGATGTTTGATGAGCACCATCCCACCCTATCCACAACTCCCCAACTCATCCTAAAAGTTTTGGATAGAGCATCATAATTCCAGAGAACCCGGTTCCACTGCTCAACAGCTGAATGCTGGGGGCTTTATGACCCCTCTAGCCCAAGCCTGGCATTAGGCAGTTCTTCTCTACAGGGACTAGTCAAGCTATGTGTCAGCAACGAATGCATGTTAAAATACATCACAAGGAGTGTCCACAAACATTTGGACACTCATGATGTTTGTCTGTGATCACTGGTGGCTGCACAGTGTGCTAGATCACTGGATCAGGTCATTAGGAATGTTAGTGTGCTAACACAGAGCCATACTGCACTAGGGCTGGGCGATAAATCAATATTTATATTTACGTTATATGAGGGTATAAACAGAGCACAATGTGGGCTGAGGGGATATATAGAGGTTTATTTTGTTTGTAATTGACACTATATCAGTCTTGCAGTAAACCTTTTTTGCTACTATGTTCCGCTCCACCCCCTGCTCTCAGCTCCTCCTCTACTCTGTTCTCCTCCACCCTGACAATAGAGAGACAAAAGAGCTTTGGTATGAAGATGATTTATTAAAATTTGATCTTCATTTCTTCTTTATACACTAAGTGTAAATATAGGATGTCATGGGGTGTCATCATTGTTCACTCCATATATTGTATCATATATTGTATACCACCATTCAGATTAAATATATTGTGATATTAAATTTTTTTTCCATATCACCCAGCCCTGTGCTGCACAGCCTCTTTCCCCACACAAATGAGTGCCCTGTGAAGCACTGGCTGTAAATATGTTCTTTTGCCTGAGTGCTGACTCCAAGGAAACTCCTAAAACTGATTCTAAACCTACATAATTATTTGAAAGCTACTGCTTTACCACCACATGCATTATAAATGAAAGAGCTCTGGCTTCAGGCAGCTCATCGTTCCGCAGAGTTATGCAGCTTTAATCGGCAATGCATTGAAACTGCATCCAGTCTTCCAGCTTTAAAACAAGACAGCACACGCACCAGCTGACAGAAAGTATTACAAAATTTTGTTTCCTCCTTGGGGGTTTCTTACTGTACAGCTCATGACGAAAACAGATTAGAGGTTTTTGGTGAAATATATCAGGGGGTTAGCTTTGCTGACATACAATACTTAAGTCTGTGCTTTTGGCATGCTGAAGGCTTGAATTTTTTGATAGGTCTCATTGCCTCTGAACTCGAAATGGAAACCAGCTGTTGCTGTAAGAATTAAGTCAGGGGTTGTGAATTCTCTGAGTGAGCTTTTGCAGCGTATGAAAATTAGGCTCTCTCTTATTCTTTTCGACTCTTGCTAGGCCTCACATAGTGCTGCATCAACTGAGAACTTCCAGGTGCAGATAAAGAGAGAACAGTCTCTCATTCTTTCACATTTTTCCCCCACTTCTATAGCAATTAGGCCTGACTCCGCATGGTTTCACTATACTGAGTCCCTCTCATAATGACCATTCCTTCAATCCAGACAACGATCCCTTGAAGCTTAAATCTAGCTTCTCCTGTTTCCACACTGGAATGTTTAATCTCCCTCTGCGAGTGTTCTGCGAGTGTTCAACTAGATTACACAAATGCGAAGTGCCTCGTAAAGTTGTAGGGGCATATGAGAGACACATCTGTGCTGCACCCTGCAGCTGTCCCTGCTGTGAACCTCACAGCTGGTGTAAGGCAGGGTGTGGGTGACGTCAGCGGCCAGACACATGCCGCCTTTTCTGAGAGATGATCTTGAAACCGGAATATTGTCCTTTAATAATCAAACACTGCTGAAAGATAAGCAGCCTGACGTCTATGTCGGCCTCCAGTGACTGGGCTGCATGGCCTCAATGCAACCTTCACATAAGGATTGGGGTGTGCATGGCTGTTGTCATGTCAAGCTGTTTTTGGTTCTAATGATCCAGTTGAATTTAGGTTTGGAACATTGAACATTTCTTGACAAAAAATGCCAATGAAAATGAGAGAAAACTGATTCATACAAAATCTCACTTAATTTATGCACATTTGTTTTCCTTCTTCTATAAAGAAGCTTCTGAGTTTCTGAGTGTTTGAATTAATTGGATATATGTCTCTTGTTCATCTATTTATTTATGCTTTGCATTGTGACGTGAATAACTGGAAGGACTGAGCACATAGGGATTGGTGAGTGTATGGCTGTTGTCATGTCAAGCTGTTTTTGGTTTTAATAAACCAGCTGAATGTATGTTCAGTGAACATTTCTGGAAAAAACAACACCAATAAAAAAAATATAAAATCTCACTAACTTAATGCACATTTGTTTTCCTTCTCCTATAAAGTTTCTGAGCTTCTGCCATTTCTGAGGTTGGGTTACAAAAGCACCGCAGAGGTTTTATGCACACTTCTCCAAAAACAGCATATCTGAATACTGTTTGAGTAACTGAAGCATAAGCTGGCATTGTGTAGAGGTGGCAGACTAAAGCTGCTTTGTGTGTAGTGACGCCACACTGACTAACTGTGAAATATGAAGCACTGACACATTTGACCGCATCCTCCAAACTGCTCTTCCTGTCCCTCTTACACTTCCTGTGTAGAGGGCTTGCACTACAAATGTTAGGCCAAATGCCAGAACCACAAACACAACCTGTCAGTCACTGCATCTTCACTGCATAACCTACTGCTGTCTCACACAGACTTGCAATGCCTCTAGTTCCTAGCTCTGATAATGAAGTTCAAAATAAAGTGCAGGTATTCACTAAACGTGTACCATCAAAATGTCAGTATTGATCATGTTCTTGGGGCATTGCTGTGAGGATTTGATTGCGTTCCGTAATGAGAGCATTACTGAGGTCAATATGTTGAATGATCACCAATCCACCTCATCCCCCAACTCTTCCCAAAGGAACTGGATAGAGCACTATCATTCCAGAGAGTACTTTCTATTAGGGTTCTAACACATTTTGGAGCACTGATTTGATTCAGTGACAAAGATATTAATGAGGTGTTGATGTTTCATGAGCACCATCCCACCCTATCCACAACTCCCCAACTCATCCTAAAAGTTTTGGATAGAGCACCATAATTCCAGAGAACCCGGTTCCTCTGCTCAACAGCTCAATGCTGGGGGCTTTATGAACCCTCTAGCCCAAGCATGGCATTAGGCAGTGTTCAAACAGATTCATCTTTGTCTGACCAGAGAGTGCTTTTCTAGGCCGTGCTTCTCTTCAGGGACTAGACAAGCTGTTTGTCAGCAATGAGTGCATCAGAAGGAGTGTCCACAAACATTTGGACACATTATGTGTGCCTATGATCACTAGTGGCTGCACAGTGTGCTAGATCACTGGATCAGGTCATTAGGAATGTTAGTGTGCTAACACAGAGCCATACTGCACTAGGCCTGGGCGATAAATCAATATGTATATTTACGTTATATGAGGGTATAAACAGAGCACAATGTGGGCTGAGGGGATATATAGAGGTTTATTTTGTTTTTAATTAACACTATATCAGTCTTGCAGTAAACCTTTTTTGCTACTACGAATGCCAAACCCACAAACACAACCCGTCAGTCGTTACATCTTTACACCTTAACCTACTGCTGTCTCACACAGGCTTGCAATGCCTCTACTTCCAAGCTCATTTCACATCATAGGTGTGAAGTGGTTCTGATGATGAAGTTCAAAATAAAATGCAGTTATTCACTAATAATGTACCATAAAAATGTCAGTGTTTCTATTCATCATGTTGTCGGAACATTGCTGTGAGGATTTGATTGCGTTCCATAATGAGAGCGTTACTGAGGTCAAAATGTTGCATTATCAACAATCCACCTCATCCTCCAGCTCTTCCCAAAGGAGCTGGATTTGTTTCCCTCAGCTTGTACCAAATGTTGATTTACAGTTGTTCACGAGGGAGATTTCATAGAATAATTTGTATTTACTGCAGTGGTGTTATATTCTTCAACTGTGGGAGAGCCCAGAAGCAAAAACAATACCTATTCCCACATAATACTGCTGCAAATTAGTCTAAATGATACCAGGTAAATTGCTTGTCATGAATTGTGTGAAGTCATTGCATTTACATTTCTGGCATTTAGCTGACACTTTTAGCTTATCACTTTTTTATTATAAACATTTTATGGAAAAATGATGGAAAAACAAAAATATGTTCATCATGAAACATTCAAGTGCTCCAAGCAGTTTGCAATGTTTTAATGCTTTCTTAGCTTGTTTGTTGCATGTTAACATACAGTTGTGAGAAAGGTTAGGACACTCATAGGCTTATTTAATTTAATTTAATATATATATATATATATATATATATATATATATTGATAAAATATGGACATTTGACCTACATTTTAACTATATTAAAAGATGGAGGTGACATAACTAAACTTATGAAACTTTGACTGAAATAATGTCAATTAGAGGTTTCCTTTAACCGGCTACTAGGCTCTGACATCAACTGGAAAAAAATATTTTCCCAATTCATGCAGAATTCTTTCAGTTATGTGATATATTTTCCTCAAATCTTCTCGGATACATAGTTATGAGGTTCTTGTGCTGTGGATAATTTGCACCAAAAGTGTTTTCTGTTATTCTGCCAAAATAATTCATGATTCATCTGTCCAAAGCACATTTTTCTGGAAATCCTGCTTTTTGTCTAGGTATTCTCTGGAAAACTTTCTTATTCTTGGCCTATTGTTTTATTTGACATCAAGGGTTCTGATCTTTTTGATGGTACATGGCGTCTTTTTGATGTTTTCACGTTACACTTTGACATCAACTGTGGCAAAAGCTACCTGTAGGTCCTAGAATGGCATTTTAGAATTGTTGGAGACTTCTTTACACATTTTGTGGTCTGCTCCTGGGCTGAATTTGCAACGACAGCCTGACCTGGACAGGCTGGAAGTTGTTGAAATGTTGTCCATTTGCAAATTATTTAAAGTAGCAGATTTCTAATTGTTTTGAGATATTATTACACCCCTTTCCAGACTCATATGCATCTACAGCATTCTTTCTGAAGGCCTCAGAGAATTCTTTGGATCTCACCTTTTGGATCTGGTGAGATCACTTACTTCAACAATCAAGAGCAAGCCAAAGACCTCTCTAATGATGCTCTAATCATTTCTAGCTTATGTGATGGGTTCTAATATTAGGCATGAGTGAATGTAAGGGTGTCCTAATATTTTCCTCCCAAAAAAATTGTTTCTATTGATTTTTGTTTTTTTATTTTTTTTTATTTTATGTGTTGTATCCTATGTGTTGTATGTGTTATATCTTATACCTCCATCCCTCAATGTTGTTAAAATAAAGATCAAATGTTCACATGTAAATATTTTGAAGCCATGGGGTGTCCTGAGTTTATCACATGACTTTAGCCAGATAGCCTAGATCTTTGCATGCTCAATAGGAAAAGAACTGAGGGACATTCATATCAGACGGTTCTCACCTTTGGTCACAATGACTAGGACTATAAAAATAGCCACAGTAAATGTTCCCCACTACCTGTAAAATATGGCCAATAAACATTTCATTGTTCCTCTACTGTGAACATCAGGTTTAAACAACAACATGATGAATATCTCCTCCTGAATGATTTCAACTCCCAGCCCAGTCTGTGGCCTGGACAACACCATCACAGATCAAGAAGAGAGATTGATAATGATGCTTTTGTCCATACAGAGCCTTTGGCTGTGCTTAATGGAATATAGGTTGGTGAATGAGAGGCTGCAGCAGCAGATTAAATGGGGATTAAGGGATCTTTTCTGCATAAGTGTATGAAGCCCATGGGGACCCCGCTCCACTCTCTGTAATGTTGCCATGGAGGACTCTGGCCTCCTGGGATCTTGCTCGGTTTCAACTACCAATGGAAACTGTCTTACCTCCAGCAATGGAGTGTAAATCTGGTGTACACAATTGCTTTGTAGTGTTAATGTGTTTCAGATCTCTATGGAGATGTGAGACACTTGGCCAAAATTCAAGCGTGTAGTACAGAGCGGCCGGCTGCATGCAAAAGTGAGAAATTTACTGTCCACTGGTTTCATAAATTCAGATTAAACTTGCACAAGAGCTCGTTAGCTTATGAGTCGCAGAAGAATCAATGAGTAGACGGGTTACGTGATGTGTGGTGTTTTCCAATGAAATGACCTGCTGCTATTGTTGGTGTCTCTTAATGTGCCTCTTCAGCCCTATTAAGGACAGTAACTGATGCTCATCAGAGTGATGAATGGGCAGTTACATTATGGTACACTTATAATCATTCATTACAGCCGTCTACACCCACTAGTGCTGGAGTAATGTGTGCAACTGTACCATAATTGCTGACAACTGTTTGCAAGGTATGAATTGGAACAGGGAGGAGAGAAGGAGCCAGTGAGAGAGAGGAAGAAGCCCATACAGAGTCAATGTATGGATCATTGACTTGTTATTTCCGCTCTGGGACCTTCTTTGAGAAATGTAGCAGAAAAGCACGGAGAGCACAGTGTTGCGTGTTTATGTGTACATCTATTCCTCTTCTTGTTGGCCTTTTGTGTGCCGTGACTGCATGGTAAACAGAGCACAGTCTTGTGGCCAAACATACCATGAACGAGCAGCCTGGAATGAGGAGCCTTGGCAAGGCATCAGCAGAGCTTGTGGTTGAGATACTTCAGCAATGCAAGGTGACAGAACGAACAAGTTGAGTTTGACAGCAGTGAGAGACACGATGTTTGTATGGGTGAGAATGACACCTACATGGTGGTTTGGGGAGGGGCTGCACTCTGGAGGCATGGTCATAGCAGCTCAAAGCAAAATGATTTTGAGATGATCCTGAATTTAATCTGTGACCTTTATGTGACCTTTATGTGATGCTTTTGTTGATTTCAGTGAATTTAATCAATTAAGATATGCAGAGTACCTCTGGTTTCACGAGTTCCCACAGCACTTCATTAGTGACCCCTTAATTTATTTAATGTTTGTGTCAAGAACTGGTCTACTAAACCCCAGCAGTGACCAAAGACATGATACCCTTCAACAAAGTCCGAAACCTGGATTCTAGAAATGAATGGACAACTGTGCTATTATCCAATCCATGATCTTTTCTTTTTCTATTTTTCTTTTTTTTTAAACACACCACCACCATGTCGGTGTCACAGCAGTGCTGAGAATGCTCCACCACTCAAATAATTAAACAGACAAGAAATCACATCCACATTCATCCCAGGTCAGTGCAGCATTCTTTAGCTTTCTTCAGATGCATGATGGGAGCAGAAGACCCACCAGAGTGCCTCTGCTTGTTGACCATTTGCAGCCCTTCATGGACTTCATGTAACTCTGGGACATTGCTGGGGAATTCCGGCAGGATAATGCACAGTGCCATTTGGCCAGTATTTTCAATAATTGGTTTGAGGAACATTCTGGAGTGTTCCAACAAATGGTGTGGCCTGCAATTTTTCCCGACATGAGCCCAATCAAGCATATATGGGATGTGGGGGAGAAGTCCATTCATACCCAAGATCGTGCACCTACAAATAAGGAGCTGTGCACACTTGCCCATTGGAGACATTTATGAAAGTCTTCAAACAGCCCACCAACATTTTATGAGACTACCAGTCCAGCATTGACGCCTTAATGCTGAGAACAATTTGCAGCACCCCAAGATAAACGACTGCCAAAACCTCACTGGCACTGTGGCCCGCCAGGCTGCATGATCCAGCACTGCTTCAGAAAGAGCAAGAGGCAGAGTTTCCCAGGAACATATATCTTACAGAATAACAGAGTACACTTTCCATAAAGTAGTCTCTGTCTCTCAGACACCTCCCATTATTCTTTCACAGGAACTTCATTTTCTGTATGCATAGACACTGGATGTATCCCTGTGACCTAGAATGGAAAACTGTACTTACTTTAGCATAGTTGAATAATGAGAGATATTCATGGACGTACATGGAAGTGCACAGAATGTACATAACATAAATCTCCAACACTGTCTGTGCCAAAAACAGTGCTAAAAACCAGTTTTATAACATTTATGACTTATTTTTATGCCCCCCAAAATTTACCTAGACCCAGTCCAACAGTGAAAGGCCTTGTGACCACAGCTTTTCCTGTGTCTGGAGCTGAAAAAGGCAAAAGCTTGGGGAAGCAAACCGTGCTAGACTAAAAGCTAACTCAAGCAGGTGCTAGCCTTTACCATTAGGTGCCATGCACTCCTCCTTTTAAGGTAAGCTTTTAGGGGTTTGAAAACATGAAAACATCCAACAAAATTGGCCTAAAGGTTCTAAAGGTTAGCTTTTTAGCCTCTGGTTATGTTAAGGCAAATAATTGTTTTTGGGATTGTTTTTTTTTTTTTTGCAAAATCACACACATTCTATTTATATATTAGATAACAACATAAAATACTCAGTAATTGCATTCATTGTGATCTTCAAAAAGTTCTCTTGAAGTTCCAAAGACTCCTCAGCACTACTCAGGTCAACTATGTTGAAAGATTTACTAAAATCTATCAACACACTAAAAAGGCCAACAAGGAAAAGGAGAAACCATGTAGATGAACTGAACAGTCTTATTTGGCTATAGACACATATACACATACATGTGTGCCACTTTTGCATGCTCACATTCAAATGACACACTTGCATGCATAGTGCAGTGAAAGAAGAAAGCTGTGTGGGAGGGCCAAGTGTCCCTTTCCCTACTTCCCTATATCTTCTGGAAGCTTTGTAAACACTATGGACCTTTAGCACGCTACAAACCAGCCCTCCTACATCATCAGGACGTTTGATCCAAATGGAAACCTGGCTCATGATGGATTTATATTCACGCTTGACCAGCTGAACCCTGTGCTGATATGTGACTTGTGACTGATTGTGCATGCCTGGGTGCTTATTAAGGCCTCATGTTTCTGCTGTTAGATAAATACTGGCCTTTCCCTGACAGGTAAGAGATCTCCTTCATAAGCAGGACCTGCTCCTTTGATTGCTGCCTGCTGCTTATGAGCCTTTATCTAAGCAGGTTACTCAAGGCCAAAGTAGACACATTTTCTCTTTTAGTTCCCACAGAACAGCACTGTTAATCTGCAATCACACTTGTGTTCCTAATTCCTGTGAGCTCAAATGAATGAGCATTTTCTTAAATCCGATCTACACTGTCTGAAATTTCCCTCTTTACCTTTGTCTCCTTTCGGCAGGGCACTGATGAATTTGCGAGATATCTATGAACTGTAAAAAGAATAAATAAAGGACGGAAGCATCTGTTTTTAGTTAAGAATGTACAGCCAATCAGCTTCAAATGTGGGCCAAACATGCAGGCCTATTCTTTACACAACACACTAGCACAGATAAGATAAAATGCCTTCAGTGTTCAAACAAAGACAAATGACACATTTAAAGGTATACTTCTTTTAGTTTGTTTTAACCTAATCTCTTGCTTCTGCAGCTGTAGCCTCTGTTCAAGTCCTAGGTGAGCCTCTAGGGTGCAAGTCAAAGCTTGAACCTCTTGGTATGAGTCTGAATTGGGGTTCTTGCGATTCGCAATTAAGTGTTCAGTCTCTGAGCTGAATCTTGACTTGAGTCAATTATTCAAAAGTCAAATATCAGGGCTCTGCAGTTTTGAGTTTCAAGGTTCCCAGTTGAATCTTGAGTCTTTAGTGTACGAGTGTAACTCTTCTGGGTTACAATTCACAGTCTAATATCAGATCTCTGCTGAGCCCAGGGTGCAAGTCAGAGTCTTAAGTTTCAACCAGGACAAGTCAAAATCAAAGTATCAATCTGATGCTGCTCTGAACTCTAGAACATCAGTATAATGACTGCATGTGACTGTAGCAAAACTGAGATAAAGTAACTTCGAAAAAATGGTTTTGTTCAAATCAGAACTCTTATGGTAATCAGTCAATGTTACAGATGTGCAGATAACTCTTAGAACCTGAGATCTGAGACTTACAGATATAATACACCTATCATGATGAGGTAGTCTTATCATTGTGTGATGAATTATCTCTGAGTAATCAAATTCAGAATACAGTTAAAATTCACTTCACATTTCCCATTTAAAGGCCAAAGGAGCCTTCCAGTGCATTTTGATTCCGGCTGATCAGCGAGAGGGGGCAGGGCTGATGACATCACTGATTCAGATATTGGGTTATAGAGTAAAATGAGTAGGGAGTGTTCAAATTTCAGAATAAAAGTCCCGAGACGGGATAATACTGACACATACTTAAATAACACAAATAATGAAGGACATTTAGGTTATATATAAGAATTAGAATTAATGCCCTTGTCAATTTAATCATTACAAATAACTCATCAAAATACTCTGGATGACCAATTTCCAACAGGATTTCTGAAATGTAAAGCATTTGTTCCAAGCAGTTGTTATAAGCAAAAATAATACAAAATTGCAGGCACATGTACATTTTTGATAATAACAATGTCCGGGATGTGTGAATGCCTTCTATAAATATGTTTACATTTTCTTGGCAAATAAAAGTAAACCAAGCTATGAAAACATCCCACATTCACATTCTACCTGAAGTGAACTCAGTGGAGAGAGGCCAGGTGGATATGTGGAGCTGACAACCAGCTTACTGTGAACTGTATGCCTTTAATGAATTATTTCTTAGTACAGCCATGTGCTTAAATCCCTCATCCCTGCAGAATGCTGCCTCCACTGCAGATGAAGACAGGAATCTCTCCATCTCTGTCTCGTTCACTGGAGACACACAATGTTGGCTTAAACAGGCACATTCCAGCCAAAGACAAAGGAGTGATAAACTGCAGTGTTCTGACCTCATAAAGAAAAAATATAACATGTGTTTTTGAGATGTATACAGACATGAGTCAATTTCTACAAACAAATAACCTTTCTTACAAAAATGTAATTAACTGTGTCTTGGCTAGCTCAGACCAGCAGACTTGCTCAGCTAGCTTGAGAACAACTGTTTGACTTGTGGCATTTACTGTATATTACTTTAAGCATCACTGGACTTTTTCCTGTAATTGGGATCTATTTCAGATGATCCAATGTTCTCAGATATGCTCTCTGCCCTGCCTGGGTGTGGCCCATAAGCAATACCACTCCGCAGGACACACGTAACCTGGCTCTGAAAATTTATGGCCAAAAAAGTCCTGCTAATAGACCATCAATTGTCATTAGATGGAACAAGTAAATCGCTGCTGTCAAAAGAAAACCTAGTGATTCCAATTAAAAAATGTAAATAAATAAATAAATAATACATTGTAAAAATACTGACTGATACTGAAGAAACTCAGATAATCAGAAACTTGGAAAAGCAAACTTAAATCCTTAAATGGCCAGTCTTACAAAATTACCTGCCATTTGTCAAAGGTTTTGTGTAATTGAGAGATTGAAATACAAAGCTGTTTAGAGTAGTTTGATATGAAATGGTGCACTATAGTGAAACTTTCACCACTTTACTATGGTGGTGATAGAAACCACAGGTCACAATTTCTACAACGCAAATGTAACCATTTTAATTATTGACCAAAACAGATCCAATCAATGAACCTACATACATATCACCGCTGTCTCATGAAAAACTTGTACTACTGGGTAGAATGTGTGCTCGGCTAGTTTAAAATGAAGTTCTGTGGGTACTTTTGTTTATACATTGTTGCACAAATTGCACATCTGTGTGCAATTTATTCCCAAAAAAAGTCAGTGGGTTGTCTGTGTGTAATTGATTTGGTTTCCGGAGGATGACACTCAACAGATTTCAAATTATGCTATAGATAATTTCAGTCAAAGGAGCAGCATAATGAATTTATTTAATCCCAGACAACATTATCCAGTGAAATATTTTGGAAGTTTGGTGTAAAAATGTATGTAAAAATATAAGTAAATAACATATTCAGATCTCAGTAAACCATTCAGTTGCCAGCATTAAATAGTCTTCTGTTTGACAAGCAGAATAGCATTAATCCAGGACCAGGATTGAGAATTACTGCAGCTCATCTAACCTACTTCCCTGAGCAAACACAGCACTGCCGTAACACAGCAACACCTGTGTAAATATAAATGTACCACAGACTTGATTGATTAAGCTGTGTTTACTTAAAATTCACTTAAAATTCACTGATGCATTTCCCTCGTTAAACAGCATAGAAAGGTTTTGCCAGTTAACAAGATAATTTACCTTCTACTAACATAACCACAGTATAATATCTCTGACATCAAACTCAGAATCTGCTGATTTAACAAACACAGCTGAACTCACGAGGCTGAAGTTACTCACCAGCTTTGTTTGCTGGAATTTTCCGTTAAATGGTGCAAAACCGACATGGTGTGGGCACAATGCAACTGCAGAACAAAACAATTTGAGATGCAATTTCAGCTTCATGGTGTGAGGAAAAGAGTTGTTCTTATCTTTAAAATGTCTTAAGGTCTTATCTCATTGAGCAGGGCACATCCGAATGATCTGATATGCTCTTAATGTAAAGTTCTCTTAAATATTGGTTGGGACCATTTTTTCACCTCCAAAATATTGGTATGGATATGTCCTGACCATCCATATTCAAACCTATGCCCTATCTTTGATGCACAGTTATAGGCTGAAATGTGGTATTACAAATACTGGTACTTTTTACTTGATCTTTTTTCATCATATTGTATTATCACAATCTCCCTTAAACATATTGGCTTTTTCCTGTAACTAAGATCTGCTCTTTAGCTCTTTCTTACACTTTAGATATCTGATTACCTACACAACCAACAATTCTGGCTATTTTATGTCTAGATTCTGGAAAAAAATCGTAACTATATAACTATAACCTGTTTTCCATGTAGTTACTGAACAGTATGCATTAGAACACAATATGAATCACTAAGAAATGTAAACAATTATGATTCATTATCACATTTGAACTTTTTCACAGATACCAATGTTTCTTTTATAACAGCAATAAACGGCTAGTGATCCAGACCCTTACAGAACCTCACTGGGTCAGAGTTTATTATGTACTATAATGAATACAGTTCACATCGTTCACATCATTGAATCAGCAGGCCACAGTTTTTTGACTAAAAAATGTGTGGTTCCTGGGGGAGTGCCATGTTCTTGGACGGAAGCATCTGAACTTCGGCTAAAGGGCATGGTACTTCCAGCTGGATACCCAATCTCTCCATCCATCTCCCTGGCCTTTCTGTAGATGCTCAGATTGACGTCAGGGCTAAGATACACTCCCTTTCTCTGACCGTGAAGAGGGATTCTAAAAATACACTGCCTGCAGGAGCCCCATGGGTTTAGGCCACTCCTTAGGTCGCTACTGCATGGGTACAGCAAACTGTTCTTTCCCTCCCAGTACAGTATGACTTATACTAACTCACTCAACAATAACCTTCATATTTCCAAATAATCAAATAAGATCTGGTATCACTTTATAGCATTTTGCTGATACTGTTATCCAGAGAGACTTGCTACACAAGTTGGCACATGTAGTGTTAGGCATCATGTCCAATGACTCTCATTGATGTAGTGAGGTATGCTTGTCTGGCTGCAAAATCAAACTCTAGTCTGCTTTGAGAAAAGCAGTGTTATTATCCACTATACCAGTGTTTCTCACTCCTGGTTCTGGAGGCACCCCTGTCTTGCATATTTTTGTGGACTCAGCTTGTTAATGAGCTCATTAGCTCAACTGGATGGGCTGGGTGCAGGGAAAGCTGCACTATACCAACCATTACCCCCCATACTACATCAATTTGGGTGAGTCTGAAGAACCATCACTTAAGGTACACACCAATTTATAGGTTTTTCACACTTACACATCTCTGTTTAAAACATGGTTCTTCGTGGAACTAAAAGAGCACTGCTCAGAAACACTTAAAGCACATTTCTCTTTAAGAGTGTTAAGAGGGTTAGGACAAGGATTACAGTTAGTTTTAGTGTTTGGGTTCAAGATAGGTTATACATGGGATCTGAAGGTCTTGAACCAGACATACATTTAAGTGAGATTCAAAATAGGGTTAAGGTTTGGATTAGGACAAGTATTAGGTTTAGGTTTTGGGTTAAGGTTATGGTAATGATTAAGACCAAGCTTGGGTTAAAGATAAGGGTTAGGGTTAATGTTAAAAGGTGAGGTAATTTATACATTTAGCTGAACAAATGTAAAAGTAAATTAAATACACTGTATGTCCAAATGTTTGTGGACACCCCTTCTAATAAATACATTCAGCTAATATAAGTTACACCCATTGCTGACACAGGTGCACACACACACACACACACACACACACACACACACACACACACACACACACACACACACACATAATGCAATACATCTGTTTCTTCCTGATCAGGAATTCACTTTAAAGTGAAAAACATCACAGACAGAATAAGGGCAGACAGAAACAAAATGAGACAGCAAAATAATAGGCAATGAGGGAGAAAATTACAATTAAATACCTGTTTCTACAAATGCAATCTGTCCAGTGGGATTATATTCAGTTTTTATTGTTTTTATTCAGAGAGAGGTATTTTGTTGGCTGTTTTTGTCTGCGAAGTGTTCCAGAATTGATCATCCCTTGTTGACGGTCTTTCTACAACTTAAAAGATTGGAGTGGTCAAATAGCTAACAGGGTAGTGCACCTACTGTGGTATCGATTATCAGTGTCGTTTGTTGCATTTGTATTTCTATAAAAGTATACTAGACTAGATACTAGATATATGTATTCATTTTATTTTAAGCTGTCATTCATGTATTACTGCTGCGTTCCTGTCTAATGAAATTGTTATTTCCAAAAAAGTGCTATTTGTTCCCCACTAAGAGCATATCTGTTTTGTGGCTTCAAAACCTAAATCTTGGTTTTGGTACTTGAGCTTTAGGACACAGACTAACAACCTGACAGGTTTTTCAGGATGAAGGACAATTTGTTTTTGCTAAGTATCAGGGTTGTCACTTAAAGGCAAAGCAATAAGTGCAGCAAAGCAACCCCACAGCATCATACTACCACCACCATGTTTGACATGATGTTGATATGTCAGCATATACAATGTTCTTAGCTGTACACAAGATGTAAAACAATCTCTGTCCTCCAGTCTGACTCCAGAAATTTGACTCCAGAAAAGCCTTTGATAATGCTTGGTGGTATTTTTAACAAATATTAGACAAGAATTTATATTTTTCTTAGATATCAGTGGGCTTTACTTGCTCCCATTGTATCAGTTTTGCCCAGTCTGTTTGTAATAGTGGATTCCATCAACAGTGCACCTTAGGTGAGTGAGGCCCGCAGTTCATTAGATGTTTGTTTGGGTTTTTTGTGACTTCCTAGAAAAGCTGTTGCATTGCTGCAGTCCTGAAGGAATTTTGGAAGGGTCAGTTATTTCTGGGAAGATTCATTACTGTTCTAATTTTTCTCCATTTAAGAGAATGTCTCTCACTCACACAAAATATCTTTGCATTGTGTCTTTTCCATTCTGTCAATCTTGGTCCTGGAGTACCAGACTCTTGCACCATTTTGTGCTCTTCCTGCCTTGGCACACCTGATTCAACTCACTTGTTACTCACCAGGTTTAGTAGGTTTGTTAGAGCTTGGAAATCAACAAAGTATGCAGGAAGCTGGCATTCCAGGACCAGGGGTGCCTATCGCTGGAAGTCATTTACTAGCCAAAGAAAATGCAGCTTAGTTCCACCCACTGCATTGTGAATTAAAAAGTTCAACATCAAAACTAAAACATCAAGCAAATTACTTTGATGCATTTTATATCTTATATTTGACTTAGTTGTTTACTAAGTTGTGTTTTTGAGTGCACTTCAGAGATTACTATATTTCAGGTTTGATAGGATTAAGTGTTGATTAGACTGATCAGGAGGGGCAATGATCAAGCCTGGGTTTGTGTACACACTTAAAAATGAGGGTTCTTTAAGGGTTCTTCAGTAAAGAAAATAGCTCTATATAGAACCATGAACACTCAAACAAGCCTTACAAAGATTAAAGGGTTCTTTGCATCTTGTTAAGGGTCTTCAGATTGATGGAGACTATGCTGTAGAGGATTCTATATAGAACCTTTTTGAAAAGGGTTCTATATGGTACCAAAAAGGGTTCTACTGTTGATATCATTAACAAATTGTAACATTAGTAGAATCCATGTCAAAATATTGAACCCTCTACAACACATTCTCCATCAATCTGAAGAACCCTTTCACAATGCAGAGAACATTTAATCACATTTGTTTTATTTTATATAGAACCATTTTCTTTACTGATGAACCCTCATTTTAAAGCTGTAGTTTACACATTATTCCAGTCATCAAATGCATTAGGCTAATTGAATAAAAAAGAGGGCAGTTACTTGTTGCACAAAGTCAAATAACAGTTTCTATAAATGAAATGGTTGTTTTAAACACTACTTATTTGTTGACTGTTTTTGATGACAAAGTAAGGTGTTTCATATATTCAAAACACATGAAATCAGGAGGGCAAACACACACACACACACACACACACACACACACACACACACATATGCATGCACACACAAACGTACAAATGTACGTGCATACACACACATCACTCACCATTGAATTCTGAGGTAATGTACGTCCACATACCATCTGCACACCTCTACACACACACACACACACACACACACACAAAAAGCTTCTTGTTCTTCAGACAGTAAATGCCAGCCAGGCCTCTCCACCCTGCAGCCCCTACATTGTAAGAGAGCATCTGATAAAGGTCACATCATCACACCAGAGACGCAACACTCACACACAGCAGCTGCAGGAACACTCCACCTTATAGAGAGCACAGGATGGAAAAAACAGCACGTCTGGGTCTTTAATTACAACCAAAAGAACGTGAAGTGTTTTCAGTCATAACACATTTCCAGTCACACCAGCCGGGTGATGAAGTTTCTTTCAGTGTGCTTGCTTAACAACTTACGTTGCAAATGTTTATAAGCCTACATTTTTTATTAATTTTATCTGAGAAAGGAGTTTATGGTGTGAAATAAAGCTGCTCCTTTGTGGCTGGCATGGTACTTTTAACAAAAGTATCAGCAACTGTCCACTAGACCCCTGATCACTGGTGGTCACTGTCATCATGCGTGCAGGGTGGGCAACTGATTTCAAAACTGTGTTTAAAGTTATATTGATAAAATGTTTGTGGGCACAGACTGGGATAACCAATCAGAGTGCAACTGATAACATCCTGAGTTTTGAAGGTACGAGAGTGTATCTACTCTCAACATCAGCATTTGTCCAAACCTCACAGAACATTTGAAAATCATTAGGGGATAAATAGTGATTATGCAGAGGCAGAGTGTAGTGATGTGCGGGCTAAGTAGAAGCTTTTCTGCTTCGCATGTTGACACAAACTACTCTAAACATTTTGTTTGGTTGGGCATACTATTCTCAGAGGTGGAGAGTAAACAACACACATGGCAGATCTACATGGAAATAAAATCATAGCCCCCATCAAGGAAAGAACTAACCCATGTCAGTTCATTCCCATCCATTGATCCCATTTTTGATGCATTGATGCATGTTTCTTGTTTGTTGTTGATGTGTTTGTGAGTGGAAATCAGTGCTAGCAGGAAACCCTTCCAAACAGCACATAAGAAAAGATTGTGAGCAGTTGTTGATATATAATCAAAGATAGGAACAAGACTTGTGTGAGTTTTAATCAACCTGGTCACTTCCTGTTGTGTCTTTTATAACCTGATTGTCCAACTCTGGATGTGAGCAGACAGCAGTTTTAGTTTCTCCTCTATTCCCTGCAACTGAATGAAGCCTTGCCCTATATCATCTCCTATTGGCTGACACATCAGGGCAGGAATGGACTGGCCATCAGGAGAACTGGAAAGAATCCTGATGGGAAGTAGGTGAAGGGGACAGTTGTCTCCTTCCCAACTCCCAACTTCATTGGTTTCAGTATGCTGAAAAAGGCTATTGTTCTTTATGTTAATAAATGGACCAATGAAAATGCTCTTTTCTATTGACTTCTATTGAAACTAAAGGGTATCTTCCTTCTCCTGTTAAGTTAACATTATGGATACATGAGATCTCTGCATGACAGCCATGATAAGCTCTCAGTGTTTATACAAATAAATCTTCCTTTGGTAAAGGCAGGTAAATTTACCTGAATTAAACTAATAGTGTTGAATAGTAATATAGAAGAAATCCTCAGGAGTCCTTCTGTTTGTAGGAATATTCATATTTTCACCTCTTAACAACCTAGCGGTTTAAAGAATCCAGTGCCATTCAAGGAAAAATGTGCACAGGGTCAACCAGATCAGTTGTTCTGACGTGTTTAAAAAGTGCCATTTATATTATCAACATATAAAAACAGCTATGACCTGTATTTCCTTATCAAGCTGATGCATAACCCTTAAGTCTGTTGCACTGTGCGTGCTGACACGCTGAAGTGACGTCATGGAAATGCAACTCTGAGAAGTAGGAGTTCTTTAGAAAGTCTGACTTTCCAAGCAGGCCTTATGACTAGAATCCACGCAAGTGGATTTCTCCTACTAGGAAGTCTGAAAACAGCTCAGCTCCAACCCCAACCACTTTCAAAAATGCAGCAGAATAAGTGGCTTTCAGTGACGTACATAAAGCTTCTTTTTGTTGTGTGTAAGACTTGCCATACCAATGACCTCTGTCCTCCGTGGAGTCAAATGTGTTTACATTCAGAGGGTAAGCCAGGTGTCCACACATGGGGACTATTATGAATAAAAACAATACACAGACACACAAGCTGATATGTCTGGCTTAAAAGACTTTCTGTGTATTAAACAGTACAGAGATTGATTCCTATTCAGAAGCATCATAAACCACCTGCAAACTGGCTTCTGAGAACATGTGACTGAGGGGACTAAACAAACTGTAATGCTTTAGCGAGAAATGAGGCCATAAAGGGTCCAATGAGTATATTCCAGTCAGTGTCATTTTTATCTTATTAATTCACAAACTACATTTTACTATGGCCAGTTGCAGTCTGCCTTGTCATGCAGAGAATCACATGTTGTGATTGAAATTAAACACAATTTCAATTAATGAAATTGTGTTTAATGATTGGTGAGTGGGTAGCGCTGTTGCCTCACAGCAAGAAGGACCTGGGTTTGATCCCTGGGTGGGGCTTCCCTGGGAAGTTTCTGTGTGGAGTTTGCATGTTGTTTGCGTGGGTTTCCTCCGGGTACTCCGGTTTCCCCCACAGTCCAAAGACATGCATGATAGGTGAATTGGTGACTCTACAGTGGCCCTTAGTGTGTGGATGTGAGTGTGTGTGTGAGCCCTACGATGGATTAGCGCCCTGTCTAGGGTTGTTTCCTGCCCTTGCGCTCCGTGACCCTATTCAGGAATAAGTGGTTTGGAAAATGAATGAATGATTGGTGATGAACATGATTATAAGACGTGAACAGGCATAACAAATGACTCATTTGTTAAGAAGGCAAATATTGTCTTTAGCTGCAGACATTACTATTTACGTTGTTTAAAGCATTTGGTATTTTTGCTCTTGAGTGTCCTCTACAGGTGGGAATTATATTTTTACACTTTTAAACCACTGCTATAAATACAAAGCATGCTTTGAGCACCCCCTTGTGGACACAATTTGCACTTTTTTGACATGCAGAGAGACACAGAGCCAGCAAAAAAAGAGAAAAGAAAGAAGAGTCATATTACAGTATTTATGCCGTGGTACACGGTTCTCATGCGTGTCTTCCTGCCTGCTTCACCAAAGTTACATAGTGCAGTTAGCATAGTACCAAGCCCAGAGCAGCAACAAGAGGGATGTTATTCTCCAAATTATTCAGTGGAACGTCAACATGATTTCAAAGCTTTTGTTTTCTTAATGTTAAAATAACTCCCAATAGGGTTGTCCCCCTCCTACTAAATGACAGTTTTATGCAGAATTCACCAGGGGGCTTCCTTTCTCAGCTAATAAGGCTTCTTACTCCAACAGAAGGGAAAGAGGCCACATTTAACAATTATTTAGTAATTTTTTTTTGTATAAGAGCAAAAATAACCCGTTCCAGTTTATTTTACATAACTGTGTGTAGCTTTATGCTCTGATATGTGTGTGGGGGAGAGAAACCAAAGACCCTGAGGGACATTGCCCCTCTCATTTGGCCAAATACAAGACATCACAGCATGGATACACTGAATCTGCATCTCTAAAGATATTCTAATGATGACAAAAACAAAGCACCTATTGATCTGAGGGAAAGGGAAGGGCTTCAGGGGCAAAGAGGGTCGGTACCACTTCCTCCCAGTCTCAAAATGCTCTTTACTCTCTTTATCCTTCTTTAATTCTGACACTGAGCAGTAGTTATCTTAGTGGCTTGTGACCGGAGCACAGTGTCCATTTATTCTGTGGGACTCAGAGACTCTGATAAGAAAATTTGACTGGACTTCCTGCTCTGCAAGGTCACTGTCAACTGCCATTTCATTAACCCACAACACATCTCAGCAGCTTAATTATTGAATTTATATCAATTATGTATTTGTGTTATATATCTCATGAGTAGATCTTTGTGATTTGACTTACAGATACACACAAGTAGAAATATGGGCTGTTCTTTTCATACCATCAGCAGCAGGATACTTTACTCAGGGTTATTTTTGCCTTCACTAATGGATGCCTCCAAGTAAGACTGATGTCCTCAGCCTGACACAACAGGCGATTCACTCTGTGGCCTTCAGCACTAAATGAGGTTTTCAGTCTTCAAAGAGAACATAGGCAAACATGCTTATCTCCACACTGCATGCACCACAAAGCCACAGGAATCCTGAAAAGAAGACGCCAAAAGCTTTCCACAATACCTTAATTACCTCTATTTTCTCAAACATGCACAAAAGATATCACTGACATACGCCCACTTGTTTTGAAGAATGGAAAATTCAGAATTGCCATAATGGCAAATTATTATACAAACAAATTGCATGTCCCACAATTCATAGATTGTCACTACCTTTATTTAGTAATATCAAGGTTGGTGTGCTGAACAAATGAAGACTAAGGAAGCAGAGGTAAACACTGGAGTTGTGGATCTAATGAGAATAAACAGAATACAAATCTAACAGATCTTAAACACTAGGTAAACAACCAAAGCAAATGGACAACCATAACAAACACAATAACAGCGTCAACACGGACTGACGTCACAAATCTTTCAACAAGGACTCACAAAGACAAGCTGAGACAGAGGGTCTTAAATACAACACAACATTAACCACACCTGGGACATGATCAGGAGGGGGCAGTGTTACAAATGAGACACAGGTTGTAAGAGGCAGAGCATGGGAGGAGACAAGGACGACACTGAAGCAAATGAGGAGAAACAACAACTAGAACAAGACAGGAAGGCAGAGGTGGACAGGACTGACATGTGACAAAGAACACCTCTGTTAGTCTGTTTAACCAGTTAAACATCATGGCATTAGCTAATTGTCTTCATTTTCCAATTAATTAGTGTTAATAACTGTTTCAATTAATAGACATTCCCTATGACCAAAAGCCAGAGGGCCAAATATAATATAATATAATATAATATAATATAATATAATATAATATAATATGATATGATATAATATAATATAATATAATATGATATAATATAATATGATATGATATGATATATGATATGATATAATATAATATAATATAATATAATATAATATAATATAATATGATATAATATGATATGATATAATATAATATAATATAATATAATATAATATAATATGATATGATATGATATAATATAATATAATATAATATAATATAATATGATATAATATAATATGATATAATATAATATAATATAATATGATATAATATGATATGATATGATATGATATGATACGATATAATATAATATAATATAATATGATATAATATAATATGATATGATATGATATATGATATGATATGATATAATATAATATAATATAATATAATATAATATAATATGATATGATATGATATAATACAATATCATATGATATGATATAATATAATATAATATAATATAATATAATATGATATGATATGATATAATATGATATGATATGATATGATACGATACGATATAATATAATATAATATAATATAATATGATATAATATTATTCCTGGAACAAAAAATATTCTGAAAGGAGACTAAAGGTTTATTGACAAATCTGTGGAGGTGTACTCATTAATGCTGAGAACGGTGTGTACACAAATGCGTGCGTGTGTGTATATGTGTGTGTGTGTTTAGTTACAAATTCCTCCTGAGGTCAGTGTGCAATAGTATTCCATTCCTCTGTTGTGGAAAAAATATTGTAAAAGAGTTTTACAAAATAAATGTAATTATCTTTTTTAAGTTTTTAAACGTGTTTGGTCACATTGGCAAGTTTTAAGGCACCCACCCGAATGTCATTCAGAATGTCAGAGCAGCATAACTCCACTACAGCATTTCTGTACAGTAAACGTGTTGGTATAATGACTGCTGTTATTTTTAATGAATTAAAGTCATCAGCTGTTGTTTTGGTTTTTATTTTATTTTTCAATCTAAAACTGGCACCGCCTGATGTCTGGATGATTTGCTTTTTGTCTTGACAAATTGCCTTTTATCAGTGACATTCACCTAATCCTATAAAACTGAAGAAAAGTGGTCATTAAATGTTGTCACAATGACTTGACACATGAAATGTGAATATAAAATGTAAATGTTTTCAAATGATGCAAACAATAAAAAAATATATTTATTACACTTATTCATTTCTTCCTTGTCTGGACAAACCCATAAAATAGATGGTAAAGTACAGTAAGGTGTTTGTGTGTGGATTTTTACCTTTACCTCACTGTTTGCACTACGTATCTCTGACCTCAGATGTCAGCCATTATATTCTCCAGCCACTGGTGTATCTACATTTGCATTACTAAAAATAAGTGTCATTGCCAATCCAGTGACCTGAGTTTTCTCATAAAGGGAAGGATAAGTGGTGTGTTTAGAATTTTACTCCATATTTTTTGCTTATGCTGTTGTTCATTACTGTTACAGGTTTAAATCCTGATATTTTAAAGAGGACAGTGTGAACAGTGGACTTGTTTCTTGAATCTTGTGGTATGTGCTAAAACAACAATAGTCCCTAAATGGCGAAAACCCTCAAGTGAATTCTTTTAGAAATATGAAGGTGTATATGAACACTGACGTAATAAATTATGCATGTCAGCATTACTGGTATTACAGCAGACCTACTGGTCTCTAGGATTCTACAGACAGAAAAGCAATGCACTGATGCTGACACTTGGATTGAGCTTGCGGCTGGCTGGTGGTCAGAGATGCCGAGCCAGGGAATTTCTCCAGCTTGAGCTTTTGGACCTTGTGGGTTCCATTCCCCCTCAAGGTCTGGATAATGTCATAGTGTAAGGGGATCTCCAACCAGTCCAGGGTGGAGCTCTAGCTTTGCCTTACTGACAAGATGCCTATAGACCACTGTCACCATAATAAGATCGAAGCCACAATCCGTTTACTGGATTTGCTTGACTGGTCTAAGTTTGCAGTAGTTTTGGTTCTACTAAAGCCCACTGTAGATGATTTTTGTTTGATCGTCTTGAGCTTTATTTATATAATTAGCTTGGTTGTTTCCTAACACTAAAGTTAACAGGCCCTTATCATGGCATTCCAATCATTTTTAAATTAAGGTTGTCATTTGGTTTCATAAGATCTGTTAAGCATTTTTTCCAGAGATGTAATCAAGGTCAGTAGTAAGTCTGAAGGAACTGGTTAAGATGGGAGAAATTGTTTCATACCCCAAAAAAAAGAAAAACGGTTTTCCGAGTTTGCAAAGGCATGCTGGACACTTCAGAAATCATGTGGAAAACAGGTTCTCTAGCTCCTCTCTTGCTGAGAGCAATATTTGGCACTGTTCCTCACAGTGAGAGCACAATCATTACTACTGTAAAGCATGGTGGTGAGAGCATTATGTTGTAGGGGTGCTCTTCATCACTAAAGACTTTTTAGAAGATGGAATCATGAATTGCTATAAAATCTCCTGGTAGACGTTGCAGTAACTCTGGACTGCATAAGTGGACCAATACCAGCAAATGGCATGGCACCTTAAACCATCACAGACAGCAAAAACATCACACTGGACGTCACCTTGGAGCTCTAGGAACTTGAGTTGAATCTTGAATCTTGACAACATTTGCTTTCGTCTGAAAAGAGGACTTTGGAGCACTGAGCAATGATGCTGTTCCTTTTCTCCTTAGCCCAGATGCTGACATTGTCTCTGGTTCAGAATGGCTTGATATTAGGAACGCTGCAGTTGTAGCCCTTTTCCTGGAGACGCCTGTGCGTGGTGGCTTTTTATGAGTGTTAGTCCACTTCTTGTGAAGTACTTCCATGTTCTTGAATCTTGAGTAAAGAACAAATATCATGAATGGACACAGTGGGGAGAGGAGTAAGCCTGTTAGCCTGATCTTTTCCTTAAGCAAAGGCCTAACTCTAATCCAAGAAACACCAAACAAGTGAGCTCCCTACACCCTATAAAAGATTGCCCAAATTAACTGGGACCTTTTTTAATTCTTCTCTTTCCAGGTAACTGTTCTCCTGAGTTTGATAAAAGTTGCCAGATCTAAGGAAAACCATGCTGCTGCCATGTTTATGTCAACCAAATGATTGATTCACCAACATGGATTAATATAACCAATAATAATCTTACACATCATTCATTAAACTGACAGCTATTCCATAAGGATCACAATGTTTGGAAAATTGTGAATTCATTAAGATTTAATACATTGCACTTAAATATCTAACACCATACTTTCCATGTGCCGTCACCATAAGCATCAATCACACTGTCTACCCCAGCCTCCAACACTTACTCTTTCTCTCTCACACACACATTTATTCTTACTTTTGCACCACATTCCTTTTCCATGGATAGAGGGACACTTTGCTCTTTCAGCAACTTTATAGCATCTTGTAAAAACCTTGCTTTTGAGTTCAGAGTATGCTGATTAGGGCCGGCAGGAAGTAAGCCCACTGGCCATCAGCCAGAAGGACAAACAGCGTGTGAATCAACCAAGCGCATTACTGTTCCACCATGTAGTTGGTGAGTATGTGTTTGCAATGGGCCAGAGTGAGGAGCAGGAGCACTTTAGCCACAGCTGGACAAGCAGGAGAGCTTTTAGAAGACTGAATGAGTGGGTCATTAGCGCCTGAGTGACTTCATTAGTGTGGCTGTATTGCAGGGCCTCCTGGACTTGCAGGTGAGGAGGTACAGCTTTTTTTCATGTGAAGGAGAGTACAAACAGTACTCAGGAGAAGCGCTTGTTCCTGACATATTGGGCTGCACGTGGCTGTCGTTCACCTCAGCAGCCTAAGAGCTCCACCATCTCTGCACCTCAGCTGTAGCCCACAGTGTACAGGACCACGTCAGTAGTACTTTGGACGCAACATATGAATTGATGCTGAAATGAATTAGCTATGAGGATCGCTGTAGTAATACTGGGGATGGCCTTTTTTACAAGATGTTGGAAATGTGCTTTGTGATATGGTCCATGTTGAGAACATAGTCACACAAAAGATTTTTCAGGTCAAGTTTCTGTGAATCTTCTATTCTACTATATCCTCAAAAGGGTTTGTGTTGAAAATAACTTCTCAAAACCTTTTCTGTTTTGAGGTTCTGGAGCTGTTACTAAAAAATTTGCATAATGATTTTGCACTCAAGCCCCTAAAGGTGTTCTGTTTGATTCAGATCCAGTGAAAGAAGAACAATAAACTCATTGACTTTTCCTGAAAAGTTTTGCAGTGCATTATCATGCTGGAAGGAAACTGAGGTCCTGATGCACACGGTCAGCAACAACACTCGGGACTGTGGCATTCAAACGCTAATTGGTGTTGACCTCAGCCTCAGCTTACTGTTCTTGGCTAACAGAAGTGGAATCCGACATGTCCATTCTATGTAATAATTTTCTGTAATATAGTTTTCAGAGACATAAAACGTCTTCAATTCTTTGTTGGAGTCCTATTACTACTAATGTAGTTAAGCAACAGTTCGACATTTATGTAGAACAGTGTATTTCCTGTCAAACCACTAAACAATTTTGATAATCATTTAATTAGTATTCATCTATAAATGTCTGCATTTCTGAAGCATATACACATTTTCATATTTTCTGGAGCTTTACATTCATGAAAAACAGTTGCACCCAAAAAAGAATCAACAAACAGGAATGAAACTTGATTTTATTGCACACGCAAATTATTAAAAATGTTGTGCTCAGCCACACATGTGAGATAAGTAGGGATGGGTCTTTTTTGATGTACCGAACTGACTATATAAAGTTGTCTTGTTGTGCATGCTTTCCATTCTGACTTCCATTTTGCTGTTGTGTTGGTTTCATCATTTATAAGTGAACTATGCCTTCGTTTGAAAGCAGTTCAAGCAGTTGGGAGAGTGTGAGAGAGGTCGTAAAGAGTCTTGCAGATATTACCATAGCAAGTGTTTGCAGCCGTAAGTACAATAAGGCACATGTGATCTAGGAGACTAACGAGAGAGCTGATTGTAATGTCTGATATGTGTGCCCAACTGCCAGCAACCAGTGATGCCCTCTAAGGCACATACTCTGATTGTTACAACAACTACCCTTAACACCCCAAGCAAATTGTCATGGAGTCACTGGCAGTGGGTCACTGGCAATGGCAGTGGGTCATCTTTTAGTGACCAGTCCCACTTTTGTCCTGGTGGAGACACCCAGTGATTCTGTGTGTGCTGTTCCAACAATTGCATTGCAAAATGGATTATTACAGGACACCATTAGGAACCTCTACAACTTCATTCAGAGACATCTGACGTTGCATTATACCCAATGCCATACTGAGAGACACATCAGTCTAAATTTTTTTTGATCATTTATTGTTCCTGGTATCCTTTATCTTCCTGACAAAGAGCACTGAGATCTGATCCTTCGGGGTGCAACTATTTTTTGACTATGATTTGTTTTTGCATGTTGGCCACCACTTGTTTACAAAAGGTCCTTGTTGTTACTCTTAAACACAGATGGGAGGAAGGTTCTTTTTTCAACAAGTCAGAGTTATTTATTGTACAGGCTAAATTTAATTACACTAGATTTCATTAGAGCTAAACAGCACATAATAGCAGCTCTCTGTACTCCAGATAATTATGACCACAAGCACAAGTGGAACAAGAAAGTACTTTTCAGTTATAAATAGTGTAGAAAATGTGGAGACCAAGATGAGACTAGTTGGACATAAATGGACATAACTAGGTTGCATAGCAGTAGCAGTTGTTCAGTGTGTGAATTTTGGAAATACATTTCCCATTAATATAAATAACAGTCTGTGTCATCTGACAACTCTTTCTGAGGTTACTTAAACCAGCATGGTTTCAGGGAAGTGAGACAATTTAGGTATGATGTGTGCATGTTAGCTTGTCCTTTTCTTTTCTTACTTGCTACACAGCTCTAGTACAAGACTAAAGAAACAAGCTGAAGCTCAAGCTACCAAACATGTCTTAGCTGAGCAAATATATATATATATATATATATATATATATATATATATATATATATATATATATATATATATATATATATATATATATATATATATACACACACATCCGAGAGGAGCCCTCCTTCACATCGAGAGGAGCCAGTTCAGGCATCTAGTGAGGATGCCTCCTGGACGCCTCCTTGGTGAGATGTACCGGGCACGCCCCACCAGGAGAAGACCCAGAGGAAGACCCAGGACACGCTGGAGAGACTATGTTTCTAGGCTGGCCTGGGAACACCTTGGGGTTCCCCTGGAAGAACTGGACCAAGTGGCTAGGGAAAGGGAAGTCTGGGTCTCCCTGCTTAGGCTGCTGATAAAGCGGCAGAAAATGGATTGATGGATATATATAGTTTATTTACTGTGGAGGTAATGTAAGCAAGTGCTTTATTATCTACACAGCCATTTATTTTTATTACGTACTCTCCAAACTGACCAGTGAATCTACATATTGCTAGCCTTCAGCAGCCAAAGACTGAGAGAGTGAAACTGTCCAGATCCCACTCTCTCACCACACTCCCAGTGCAAAGGTGGTCAGCACAGGTGTCTGTTAGCTGTCGTATCGGAGCTGGGGACCCGATATAGATTTTTATTATTTAAAGTGAATTACTGTCTCTCCCCGAGGGTGGGTTGGGGGACCCCACTGGTGGTGCCTGGAAAAGTAAAACCAGATCTGGGATGCTTCTCAATATGCTTTCTTGGGTTTTGGCATCCTTGCGTTCTTTTATCACATCATGTGCCACTGCCCAAGTTGCAATCCAATACTCAAGAATGCATTTACCAAGAACTGGTAAAGTTGTTTTCTTGCTCTGCCCTGAAATCCAAGGATACAAGGAACAGTGGGTGACTTGCCAACGAGAATGAATGGAAACACCAAGCATTCATTGCATTTTAAATAAAGAACACACCTGGTTCTCTGTTTTTAAAAATGAGATAAGAAATGGGCCATAAAGTTGTCAAATCTTTATTTGATACAAACAACAGTTATTCTCTATTATGTCACAAGGCTCATATAGCCTGTTGTGGTAGCCTAAGCTAATCCGGTACAGGCTCTTTTGGTTAGCATGTTCGCCTCCCAGCACTGGGGTCTTGGGTTCAAGGCACTATCTGGGTCGTTTCCGTGTACGCATGGGTTTCCTTCAAAATTTATTCCAAAAATAAATTGTCCTGGTCTGTGTATATATGAGTGAAAGTGTGTCTGTATGCCTACAGATTTACACAGTGTCCTGTGTATGTCAAGAACATTCCCAAAAACACAGAATCTGGTGAAATTATATGGATATACTATCTGCAAACAAAATACACATTACTGTCAGTAAAGAGTTTCTTTAGACTTTCGCATTTCACTTCTAACCACTTTGAATGACTGTTTACATTAAATAACTATACTTTGAGTAATCTGAAGCAACATATTGACTAGACTGCACCTCAAAATACAGTATTTATACAGTCTAGGTTTTCAGAGGTTTGTGGGCCTGACTGCATTTTTCACATGCTTGAGGGTCTTGTACAGAGGAGAGGAGTGTCCCCATATCACTTCAGCTCCGGGGCAATTAATACAACAGAGTGTCTGGCTTCCACCACTGAACACTGCACAACTTCAAACACACCCCTGTATGATATATTGTTTTTCTGTTCCCTGTTGTCAAGCAGGTTCCAATATTTGCACACGTTTGACAAATGAGCGAACTGTTTTTGTGACTGTGTGTGTGTGAGTGTGTGTGCGTGTGTGTGTAAAATGTAAGGGTGAGACTAGACTGTAGACGACCACTACCCTGGTGCAGTTTAAATGCCAGCGTGATGTGTTCAGCCCCTCTGAGGTCCAGTGATAATAAGGACGTGCTACAGAGGCCTATGACACAACATCGACCACAAGCCAGCAGTACAGCTCTCACTGCAGATTCAGTTACAGAACCCAGTAACACAGTTCCAGTTTCAGCCCTAAAAGCCAAACAAGGCTGTGCAATAAATCAGTGAGATTTCTTACTGAAAATTATTTTAATGTTAGCAGTAAATGTCACACAGAATCAGCAGTGAGGACTGTGCAATTCCTTAAGAATCTACAAGTACAGACACAATGATGTTCCCTTATTTGGTCATTTTACAAGGCAGGAATGGTCAGATTTGTGACCGCTGTAACTTATTTGCCTCCTGATTTATATTGAACAGAACAGAACAACAGCCTCATCTAAAGGACAAACTTGCCATTACATTCAAATACAGAACTGTGTTAGCTGTAAATATAAACAAACAACTGGAAAAAAAGTCATACCTCATCAAGGGTGGAACATTGTACTTTATTATTGCATTTTTAAACATTGCACTCTCACAATTTTACTGTCAATTTTAGATAATGTACTGATAAGTAACATTTGCTGTATTTCCCCCACACTTCTGCTTACACTTTTCTCAATTCATCATTAACATTTGAACAGCAGTGAGTGTATTTCTCAGATCAATTTGTACAAAAGGCAGCATGCAATAGATTATCAGCAAAAACCTGTAACATACTCAAAATCCTTAGTTCATGACTTAAAAGCAAGTATTTATGTCAGAATGACAAGAATTTGTCATTGATCACAAGACAGTCAAAATGCTTATAATGTTGTTCATATATCAATAAAATAAGGAAAATATTCCACAGCAAGTTACTTTACATCTATTTAATGACCTGTTTAGAATGGTACTGGGTTTATCAGCTGATTTGGCCTCAAATGAAGCTTGGTATTAGATCTTTTTTGAGTCTGTGGGAGACTGACTGAAGAACATTGGTCAGAATTCACATTCCTGCTGTTATTGTTTGTACTGAAATTTAGCAACAGAAAATCTTACTGCAGTTCTTCTTCCATTGGGAGAAATGGAAACACTGTGCTCTGTCTGTAAATACTGTTAACCTCCTAGGACCTGGCGTCCACACGTGTGGCGTCCATACAAAGACCTGACTCTATGTGGCATGCCACAGAAGAACATCATGCAGTTCCTTGAATTTTGAATGGACCTTCTTGGCTCAGCATGCCAATGACAGCTCTGACTTTTCAGGACAGGATGACCCAGATGTGTTAGTCCAAGGGGAAAAAATGCTGCTATGTTCAGCCACAAAATGAAGGTTTTGCACATCATCACTAATTGCGACTTCACTGTGTTCTATGATATATATATATGAAATATAAAACTAAAGTCCTCATATGTGGACATCATTTTCTCAGAAACTACATCATGTAAAAAGCTAATTCTTTGTTTTTACACTAATCAGGTGCCAATTAGCCCAAATAGTAAAGAGAAATAAAAAATGCATGCCATGCAAGAGTTTGGGTCTTAGGAGGTTAAATTAAACTTCATGAGATGCACCTATGAGCTATCCTAAGTGATTTACCAAACTGACTGAAGTGGCCTTGCAGCCTTGTTGTATAAATTCTTTTGCATTTTGCAGAGAGAAAGAGGTATTTGATCCCCTACCAACTGGATCCTACAGACCAGTGAGACGCTCCTAATCAACTCATTATCTGCATTAAAGACAGCAGTCTTAAATTGTCACCTGTATAAAGGCTCCCTTCCACAGACTCAATCAGTCAGTCTCTAACCTCTACAACATGGGCAAGACCAAAGACCTTTCTAAGGATGTCAGGGACAAGATCATAGACCTGCACAAGGCTGGAATGTGCTACAAAACCATAAGAAAGATGCTGGGTGAGAAAGAGACAACTGTTGGTGCAATACTAAAAAAATGGAAGAAATACAAAATGACTGTCAATCGTCATCAATCTGGGGCTCCATGCAAAATCTCACCTCATAGGGTATCCTTGACCATGAGGAAGATGAGAGATCAGCCTAAAACTCCTCAGGGGGACTTGTTAATGATCTCAAGGCAGCTGGGACCAGTCACCAAGAAAACCATTGGTAACACATTGAGCCGTAATGGATTAAAATCCTGCAGTGCCTGCAAGGTCTCCCTGCTCAAGAAGGCACACATGTGCAGGCCCATCTGAAGTTTGCCAGTGAACACCTGGATGATTCTGAGAATGATTGGTGCTGAAGATCAGAAGGGTGAGGAGGTGAGAAGGTCAGATGAGACACAAATTGAGCTCTTTGGCAGTAATTCAACTTGCCTTGTTTGGGGGAAGAGAAATGCCTATGGACTTGGGACTTTAACCCAAAGAACACCGCACCCACGGTCTAGCATGGAGGTGGAAACATTATGTTTTGGGGGTGTTTCTCTGCCCAGGACTACTTCACCACATCAATGGGAGAATGGATGGACCCATGTACTGTAAAATCCTGAGTGACAACCTCATTCCCTCCACCAGGACATTAAAAGTGGGTCGTGCTGGGTCTTCTAGCACGACAATGACCCAAAACATACAGCCAAGACATCAAAGGAGTGGCCTAGCCAGTCTCCAGACCTTAATCTGATAGAAAACCTGTGGAGGTAGCTGAATCTCTGAGTTGCCAAGTGACAGCCTCAAAATCTTAATGATTTAGAGATGATCTGCAAAGAGGAGTGGACCAAAATTCCTCCTGACATGTGTGCAAACCTCATCATCAACTACAAAAATGCCTGACTTGCTGTGCTTGCCATCAAGGGTTTTGCCACCAAGTATTAAGTCTTGTTTGCCAGAGTGATTAAATACTTCTTTCTCTCTGCAAAATGAAAATAAATATATATAATGTGATTTTCTGGATTTTATTTTTGATATTCTCTCACTGTTAAAATTAACCTAGTGTCTAGGTTAATTTCAATGTCAGTAGTACATTTTTTATTTCATTTAACCAAAGCAAAAGTTAGGATAATTGACACTAGTTGGAATCTGCTACATGTTTATATATTTTTATGTCAGTTGTCATGGAACACTTGTTTGTAGGTATCGTATAGCCTTATGCACACCATTTCAATAAAGTGTAAACAAAAATAATTTATAACATAATATTTCACATAAACTTGTCACATTATTTCACATTCATATCGAAGAATATTAAACATTATTTAACTCTTTCCTATAAACTCAGTGCATCAGTGCTTTCTTAATAAAGTCTGTTCAAGCTTATATTCTCAGCTTCAGCTACTTAAAAGTATGTAAAATAAATTATAGATATAAAAATGTAAAATATGCTAGTTAATAATATACAAAATACAAATTCTTTTTAAAAGCTAATCACAGACATAACCTAGAAGCATTAGCACAGCTGCTACAAATAATAAATTTCTCCATGTCACTTCATTTGATTCTCTTGTTAGTGTGAAGAGTCTCAGGGGCTTGTGATCTGTTCTTTCTCCAGTCACAAATCTCCTCGAAAGGACACATCCTGCACTTCCACACCTCCTCTATATCTACTCCTCTGGGCTCCCTCTGACCTGTCCAGTAAGCAAGGTAGCCCTGCAGGTCTGCCCGTAGCTGTGCCTCATCAAAGGGGACCACCCTGGTGCCGATGAGGTCACCAGAGTCCTGGTGACGATACTCTACCTGGAGGAGATCGATGCATGGCACTTCAGTACAGGACAAGATCATGAGGAAAGTGTCCATTAGCTCACCAAAGGTGGCCACTTGAATCCCGTTTCTCACAGCATGCGCCTGGACCTCAGCTCCAAGTGCCAGTGGAGCTCGCAGTCTGAAATGATCCACTATGTGCTCTTTCCTCACTTCCCCTCTGATCAGTCCATTGAACAGAAGCTTATACAAGCCCACCTAATACACACAAAAAAAATGTTCAATAAGGGAGAGAACTACCAGATGTTCTTTAACTCATATTCTTTAAAAATGTACTACAAATGTCAGAAGAGAGGGACACAGTGGGATCCAAAACATTTGTATGTCTTTCTTTTAAATTTTCTTTTTTCTTTAAGCTTCAGGGGATAAAAGTACAACAGCTGCAATAATATGAAATACTTAAAGTAAATATTCAGATTTAGCAGATTTGTGGCACTGACAACGTTTAAGCAAACTTTTAACTTTTAAACGTTTAAGCTAACTCTATCATGCTCCACCCGATTTGTAAAAGGGACAGAAGGCGTCCTTTTCATTGCCACTCCAGTGGCAGTATCACTGCTACTGCACCATGTAACTCTGACAGAGCTGCATAATACTCTTCTTTAACCAGTTCTGTAAACACATGGACAACATTGTAGGTACACTTCTGACAATGTCATTGTAAAATAACTTGAACCTGCCAGAAGAAATAATAAATACAAATTACAGAAAATCAACTAATGAAATTCAGGTTGAACAGGAGAATTAAAAAAATTATGGTAGCCCTAAAAAAAATTAATTTGACCACAGGGTCATGTTAAGCTAATGCGTGGCCTATAATTAGCAAAAATTCACATTTGTAATCAGTTTGTCTATGTAAAGGGTGAATAGTCACTGTGCTGTTGCTGATGATGGACCACAGAAAGCTAAGGAGAGAGTTGTCCCAGGTGATTAGAAAGAACAAGATAAGGCTGTAAGACCATTTCCAAGCAACTTGATGTTCCTGTTACAGTTGCACATATTATTCAGAATATAATATCTGTGGGACTGTAGCTAACCACCATGGACATGGCTGCAAAAACAAATGATGACAAATGGAAGAGGCCGATACTTTGAAAGGTAACCAAAGAGCCAAAGAGATTAGAGTTGAACATAAAGGTCAAGGTACATCAATGTTAGATTGAACTGTCATTTATTTAGACAAAGTAGACTTAATGGAAGATGACTGAGAAGGAAACCACTGTTGAAATTAAATCATAAAAAGCGAGACTGAAATTTGCCAAAATGCATACTGAATGTCCCTCGGAGAGATGAGATAAAACTGGAGCTTTCTGGCAAGTCACATCAGATCTATGTTTACAACCACATTGTATCTTCTATGAAACAATGAGGAGGCTTGGTTATGTTTTGGGGCTGCATTGCTGCATCTGGCACAGGTTGTCTGAGCAGGGTACATTATAATGACCATCATGGTATTCTGGGTGAAATGTGCTACCCAGTGTCAGAAATCTTGGTCTCAGTCAGAGGTCATGGGTCCTCCAACAGGAAAAATTATTCCAAACACACAACTAAAAACATCTAAGAATGGCCAAGACCAAAGCATTGGATTATAAGAATGCCATTCTATGAGCCCTGATGTAAATCTTATTGAATATCTATGAAAGGAGCTGAAACGTGAAGTCTGGAGAAGGCACCCTTCAAACCTGAAACAGCTGGAGCAGTTTGCTCAAGAGGAGTGGGCCAAATACCAGTGGACAGGTGCAGAAATCTGATTGAGTTACATAAATCACTTAGCAGATTTTAAGCTGTTGTAGTTTCAAGTTATTGCAGTGACCATGGTGGGTTTTTCTTTCTTTAACTGAAGGGTAACAACAATTTTGTACACAAGTGTATCGCTGGTTAGGAAATGCACGTTTATAAATGTCCACAAGAGGGGGCTCATAACTGAATTTGTATTTGCAACAGATGTGTAAAATCCACAAATGTAGGAGCAGCCAAAGAACAAAAAAGACCAGTGATCAGATAATATGGAGTCACAAACAACTTACACCAACTGGTCAACCATAACATTAAGGCCACCTCCTTGTTTTTACAATCACTGTCCATTTTATCAGTTCCTTTTTCCATAGAGAAGCACTCCTTTCACCCTTCAATAGTCAGAAACCCACAGGACCACCACTGCATGTTGCAGGCTGCTCACTACTGAGTTTTTCTAACTTTTACACCTTTTTTCTTGTATTTAAGTTTATTTTTAATGTTTATATTGTATATACTATACTGTTTATTTATCTTTTTTGTGTTGAGTGCCTTGGTATCCCTTTGCATCAGTAACACTGCATTTCTGAAGTTTGATCAGTATGTGAGTTTGCCTGTCCAGTTATATTAAACTGTTTCATGTGAGAAAGCACAGCCTTATAGAAATGCACCAATATCTAGAAGAAAGCCTTCCCTGGACAGTTGAGGCAGTCCCAATACGTCCATATAGTGTATGTAACCCTATGTACACTAGTCGTACTTTTAATCTCTCTTCTACAGTATCGAAATTGCATAAACAAGTCTGTTTGAGATTACTTAACAGTCTGATAAAATACGTGATGAATGAGTGCAGGTTGCTGGTGGCTTGTAGCTCCAGTGCAAAACATGTCACTAATTTGATTTGGAATGTATCTGAGGTCATTTTGTTTTGTGTGAGCTGTCAGTTGATGTTCTGTAAAGTATCTGTTTACAGTATGATTCTGCTGTACATCTGTGGACAAAAGGCATAACATCATCACAACATAACATCACATCCCGCAGACGGTTTCATTTATGGCATTCAGCAGACTATTTACATCTGCCAGTCAATTGTAATTGTGTTAGAGTGTCAGTTTTCATCTTTCACACACCTGAAAGTGGTGGCCACGGGCCTGTGCATCTCCAGGGAAAGAGTCATGCTTGCGGGTCTTCAGCTCATTCAACACCAACTCCCCCTTGTGGTTATAACTCAGTTCATCAATAACTCCCAGAAGACACGCACCTTCTAATACACCAAACACTGGAAATTCACGCACACGCTGGCCTAAAAAAATACATTGGTCACACAAGATACATAAACAAACCCATGTAGTAATTCAGTAATTATACATAATCAATATACACTCCGCATCAAAAAATATTTGCATAAATAGTTGCACCCAGAAATAAGTGTTGGATTACAATGTTATTTGGAAGGAAGTTAAAGGTTATCAGGAACAATAAATGATTATAAACCTAGACTAACTGGTGAGCAGTATTTACTGAGCTACACATACAGAAAGAGTCTCTCAGTATGATGTCAGGTATAACGCAACATGTGAGTTGCAGAGATTCCTAATGTAGTCCTGTGATATTCCATACCATGCAGCTTGAATATTCTCACTCAGTTCCTGCAGATTTTGCAGTAGAGGTGGAGTGTTTATAGCCCAATAGCATCCCATATATTTACAATCAGGGTTAGGTCTGGCAAAGGGATTGGCCATGGCATAGTATTTGTGTCTTCAAGGCAAACTTTTGAGATTGCAAAAGTACAAACAGCAGGACAAACATCCCGTTGGAATAACACACTGGTGTGTGCATTCAGAAAACGTAAGTCAAAAGTACAAAATACAAAAATACATTGATAATGACACTGACTATGATGCATTAATATACATTTTGAATTCATGCATTGCATCTGCTGATTCCTTCTAGGTGCAACAATTTTTTATGTTGAGTTTAAAAAAATACAGTGCATTTAACAATTACATCAGTTCTTTACCAAAATACTGACCTACCGCCTTCTAATATGGGAATCATATGTAGCATATTAAGAAGCCTAATGGCAAAAGAATCCTCTCTGGTCTGGATATTAACAGGAACAACTGCATGAACCTCCAACTCTGGAGAAAAACAGATTAGGATCTAGTTACATGGGTTAGTCTCCTACTGAACACTGAAGTGCAATTGCTTTGTTTTTAAGTATGTGAGCAATATGTGATGTTCTAGACTGACATGCATTGTATTTAAGCTTACTTTATATAAAAAAAATTAAAAAATTAAAAAAATTAAAAATAAACTATTTTTAAATATTGATTATAACCCATTTTGACTGTTACCGGTTACCATTGACTTAATGTTTCATAAAAGTAATTTTTTTTTTTTACTGATGGCTTTGTTTTATGCAATATTTATAAAAATATTTTTCACACCTTATTCTCTTTATCAGTGGTCTCCAACCGTCCACCTAGAGATCTATCTTCCTGTAGATTCCAACTCCAACCCAAACCTAAACCATTCAGCTTTTCAAAGACTTTTGTAGGTGGCAATCAAATTAATCAAGTGAGGGCAAATAGAGATGGAGGAGGATGTCTGCAGGAAGGTAGCTGTCCAGAAGCAGGTTTTGGTGGCTACCCTTTACAACAGGGATGGGGAACACCTGGAGGGCCAAACTCCTGCACAGTTTGTACTTTTGCCACCCAAGCACACGTGATTCAATCTGTTAATTAACAGGGGCACTTAGTGTGCTGCAGCAGTGAAAACAACAAACTGTGCTGGACCCAGACCCTCAATTCCGCACCCCTGCTTTACAACATTTATTGTACTAAATGTTAAGCCGTAGTCAAGCAAGCTGGATAAACATATTAACATCTAGAAAGCCCCTTAGAGGCACCTATGGTAATCCAGAACTCTGGACACTACCTGGATGAGCTGTATGTGTTGCAACAAATGTCTGAATCACTTGTACTGGACATTACCCAGATTATATACTGTTGAGCCCCATGATGTGAGAATCTAACATGGAAAATCTCTGTGTTCCCTACATGTGTGAAAGGGTAACTCCAAATAATGTCTGGACCTGATACGTTCGAGTTCACACAGTGCATCTATAAAGTATTCACAGTGCTTCACTTTTTGCACATTTTATTCTTAAAAGCATATTCCAAAATGTATTAATTGTTTCCCTCAAAATTCTACAATGACAAAGTGAGAAAACTTTGTTTGAAATCTTTGCAAATTTATAAAAAATAAAACACAAAAATATAATGAACTTAAGCATTCACAGCAGTTGCTCAATACTTTGTTGAAGCATCTTTGGCCTACAGCCTCAAGTCTTTTTTAATATAAAATGCTACAAGCTTGGCACACCAGTTTTTGGGAGGTTTCTCACATTCTTCTTTGCAGAACCTCTCAAATTCCATTACATTGGATGGGCAGTGTCAGTGCACAGCCATTTTTAGATATCTCCAGAGGTGTTCAGTCTGGGCTCTGAACATTCACAGAGTTGTCCTGAAGCCACTCCTTTGGGATCTTGGTTGTGTGCTTAGGGTCGTTGTCCTGTTGGAAAATAAAACTTCGTCCCAGCACGCTGGAGCAGGTTATCATTAAGGATGTCTCTGCATATTGCTGCAGTCATCTTTCCCTCAACCCTGACTAGTCTCCCAGTTCCTGCTGCAGAAAAACATACCCACAGCATGACGCGGCCATCACCATGCTTCAATGTAGGAATTGTATTGGCTAGGTGATGAGCAGATCCTGATTTCTCCAGACATGATGCTTGGCATTCAGTCCAAAAAGTTCAATCTTTTGGAAGGTTCTCCTCTGTACAGAGCAATGTTGGAGCTCTGTCAGACCACTGGGTTCTTGGTTACCTCCCTGACTAAGGCCCTCCTACCACAATCACTCCGTTCATTGCAGAATTTATTTCTATACCCTTCCCCAGATCTATGGCTCAATACAATCTTGTCTCTGAGATGTACAGACAATTCCTTGGACTTCATAGCTTGGTTTGTATTCTGACATGCACTGTCAACTATGGGACCTTATATAAACAGGTATGTGCCTTTCCTAATGATTAATCAACAGAATTTACCACAAGTGTGCTCCAATCAAGCTGTAGAAACATCTGAGGGTTGACCAGTGGAAACAAGTGGCACCTGAAGTCAATTTTGAGTGTCATGGCAAAGGCTGTGAATACTTATGTATGTTATATTTTTGTGTGTTATTTTTAATAAATTTGCAAAGATTTCAAACTAACATTTTTCACTTTGTCATCATGGGGTATTGTATTCAATTTTGAAATAAGGTTGAAACATAACAAAATGTGCAAAGTGAAGTGAAGACTTTCCAGATGCACCATCTGTGAAAATTGTTTTAAACTTAAAATGCACTATTTGGCTGTAGAAGCCATTATTTTATGACCTTGTGCAGATCCATTTGAGATGTAGCCTCTGGTTTCATTTTGCCCTATAAAGCAGGTGCAGGCCCTCTATCTCAGTGCTGATCTTGTGGTTGATCATTAGTTTTTGTGACTCATGATTCCAAAACATCATGGGACTGAATTGTCAACACGGCTTGGGTAAAACTCTTATTTTAGAGCAAAACTGCAGTTTTAAAACACTGTGTAGTTTTAAAACTAGTGAAAATTTTGATCAGATGTACTATAGCTGAATTCTGACCTGTCAAGAATCAGCTCTGATCCCAAACCCATTGATTGGATTAGGAATTCCCTCAACAAATTAAAAGAATATAAAAAAAACACATCAGTATTTGTCTTCACCTCTTGCCAGGTGAATACTGGCACCAGTCTGAATTTCCACCCGACTCTTGTCTGTTTTCCTGACTTGAGGATTTCGGATGCTGTACTCGAGCTTCAACTCACACCATGTCTGCTCACACAACTGGGTTACACTCAAGTGATGCTTCATGATGCGCCTCAGAGGACTTCGGACATTCTCTGTGTTTCTCTTCCTCTTCTCACCTCTCTCTTCATCTGTTTTAACATTACTAAGAAGATAATACATTACAATAAGGTAAGTTATAAGGATAAGTTGCAAAACATTTTTCCGTATACACAGAATGTACTTACTGAACAAACAGAAACCCAAGAATAACAAACAATCTGAATTCTCCTGATGTGATCAAAAACCACAACCCAGTTCGAGTTTATTATATTCCAATTCTGCTGAATTTGGAATGGGATGAGAAAAGAATTTACCTGTGATGTGATGGTAAGAAACGGATGGAGCTTTTGTTCACAGTGTCTTTACTTGTGTCAGGTTTGCTCGTGGATGGCTTAGGTGGTTCTTCTGAAAAATTAATTTAAATAAATAGAGTAAAATAAACAACTAATAATTAAAAACAGGATTATGTAACCTCATGTGGGGATTTTATACTCATAACATGGTACTGAACACATGTCTTATCTGGGACTGAGTGTGAAGTCAAATCAAATGAAAGTAAGACTCTGGAATGACTTTAACCAGTGAAAGATAAACAGAAAGAAAAAGAAAAACAAGAGACACATCTCTGAAATCCTGCCAATTATGACACCAACACATGTATCAGACCAGAACAGGAGACACTTTGTTCTGACGACACTGAATAATCATGGGACAGCAGTCACGAGATGTATTACAACATAACAACAGCGCCACCTCGCGTCCAGACGCGAGCATCACCTACTGACATCTTCGAAACCACCGTGCGCATGTTTATGTTTATCTTCACCACACACGCCGTATATCTCACAGACACTGACCGTGCTCAGTTACAGTGACCGCGTGTGTAAACAATAGTTAACACGGTCATGGAGCTGCTCGTGTACTAGAGTCCCGTGTTTCACAAACGATTAAAACAGTTTAAACGATTATAACAGAACATTACAGGAGGGGCAGTTACCTGAGAACACCTGCTCCAGGTCGATATCGAGGAGTTCAGAGTCGCTGATGTTGCCCCACTCTCCCCACTCTGCCCCCTGCGACTCCATGACAACCACAGCAGCACGCGCAGCAGCTCCGACACCACTCTTTGTACTGGTGCTGTTGTACTGGTGTTGTTATAGACGATGTGTTCGCCAGTCACCAGTTAAAGGTCTCAGAGCTTCACTCTTCATGTTTTCACTGTTCCGTGCACTTTGCCCGGACATGCCTCCGATTTAGGACACGCCCCATGCTGCTATTGGCTCAATTGTGAATCACCATGGTAACCCGTTATCAAAAAGGCTGTAAATGTGCTGGGTTGTGAGCCGGCTGCTTTAGGAGGTGAAGGTGTTCTGCTGTAAATGTGCCGGGTGGCTGCTGCCAGTTAGCAAGTGGTGAGTGCTAGTGGCAGCTGCCAGTCATCTTAATTGGATTTCTGCAATTAGTGGTCATGTAAACAGATGAAACAGAAGAATCAGATTTCTTAAGAGTGGATCAAGGTATAGAAAATCCAGTTCTATAGAAATCTGATAAAAGAGCTGGACTTTAGTTCAGTAATCAGATTTCTCAATGCATGTATCCTGTACTCTGATTTTTATTTTTATTACTGTTTTTAGGTTTTCTCAGTCTGCACATACACACTTAATGGCAAGCAGCTGCTGTTCCAGTGCACAAGCAGGTAGCACCAGCAGGGATGCCCCCTCACTGCCACATTCACTTTTTTTTTTTTTTAGAAATCTGCACAATTCATGAAAACTCTTCCCAAGTGCATGTAAATATGTTCATCAGATAACTGATGAAATTAGTTTTCTGGCATTGATCAGATTATTGAGTGCATGTAAACATTTTCCTGTAGTATGATGTTATTGTAGTCTAGGAGTGCTCCCATGATACTTTGTGGTGCCGTTTTGGATTTGCATTTACCCTTGTTAAAACAAAGTATACTTAAATTGTGCTGTCATGTGCTCATGTGCTTTCATCACTCTTCTAATACAGTTTAAGTATATTTGTCTGAGCTGCCCAGTTGAACAATAAACCCTTTAAAGGTGTGGATAAATGTAGTTCCAAAATTGAATACTGTAAATGTGAATGTGTGTATATGTTGTAGCAGTATGTAGGAGTCCAGGAATATTGTGCCCTAGGGGAATTTAAGTATATCTTAATAATAAAAACATACGTGTCCTTATCTATCATCACATTTGTGCTGAATTCAGACTCGCAGTGGACAAAGATCAGTTCTCACTTTGTCATGTAGGTCACTGGCCTTCAGTGCAAGTCAAGTTAACCCATCAGATAAACGTCATGAGGAGCACAACCTGAAGAAACTCCTTACAAAGCTGCAATCACTGAATGTAGACCAGCCTCCAAGAAAATGAGGATGACAAGGGTGGAGAAAGCTGAAAGATCCACTAGGGCTACTGCACTACCGTGGCTGCTGCGTCTCTTGAGGCCCAGGAAAGTCTGAAGTGGGAGGGGGTACTGTGACACAGTGGCTGATGCAAAGAGAATTGAGATTTGTAAAGCAAAGAATTAAAACCTGTGAGATCTCGTCACTAGCGTGGCTTCATTACCAGAGCACTTTGGCAATAACACTGCAAACAGTCCAAAGGAGCAACCAAAAAAAAGATTGGGGAAAGACAGTGGTTGGCAACTCCTACTATCAGTACCCATCAATGAAAAACCAGGTCATACTAAAACAGTAAACAAAAATAGAAAACAAAATGCAACACAAGTTTCACTTATATTAAACTACTTTAGCAGTGTATTCTTAAAGATATTCATACAAAAACCTTTTTTTTTTTTTTTCATTTTTGACTTTGACAATGTGAATCTGTCAATTCTTTATATTTCTTCAAAGTTCCCTGATTAAAGGACTAAAAGAATGCTCCAAAATTACTTTGAATAACATCTTGGCATAACATGTTAAGTTTTCTTCTCCTCCTGTAAAGTTTTTGCATGACAGTAATGATATGCCAAGTCTGGACTATAAAGTTATTTGATAATATTTATATACACACCTAGTGTGTATATATTATTAATTTCCAGGTGGATTTTTACAGTTCTTCCATTTTTCACCTCTAGGGGGCCTTTGAGGATCAGGAAGATGTTCCTGGATTGCTGGCAACACCTACTGTCTTAAAACATTTTCAAACACTTTTTTTTTTTTTTTAAATCATATCCACAATACTTGTTGGAAAAAAAGCCTGTGTTTATTTCAGCCTGAAATGAACTTGTGTTTAAGCTTTCCTAAACACATTTCTGTGCTTTTAAAAAAATCCTGAAATAAATATACTGAAACAGTGATTTTCATTGGACATGACTAAACTGAAGTGCCACTGAACACGTAAAAGTCATTACATCAAATAACTGCTACTGTCTACAAGTGCTGCGATTCAAACATACGCATATACATGTTCACTACAAATCAGTTTCTGCTCTCAGAAGCAACTTTCATATTTCTCAATATTGTTTGCAGCAAAAAAAAGAACAGAACAAATAAACAATAAACAGTACAGCCAAGCAGTGCAGTATACTCGGTGTAATGCTGAGGAGAAATTCAAAGAAAACATTTTTTTAAAAAATAAAAAAAGAATTGTGGCTTATGCCCAAATGTGGACTTACAGTAGTGCACATAGAATGTAAAGTGTGTTGAACTCTAGTGGATCCTGTGTTTCAGGTATGCATATCCATATGATCTCGTCCTGTTAGTACTGTGCAAAATATCCATATTACCCTGTTTCTTAAGAAAAGATTCCTGTGAAACATGAAAGTGAAGTTAGACTTCAGTGAAACACAGCCTTATGAAATGAGAATGTGCACATCTAAAAAGGTGTGGAGTGAAAATAAGCATAGAGAAAAGCAAGTTGACCATAAAATAATACAGTATTATTATCCTCTGTCTGAGAGAATGTGTGCAGCTATTTTGCTTTTCTTCTTTAGTGACAAAAACTATAGAAACTATAGAAACCACAACTTAAATTCACCTATTTAACTAGCTCACCAACAGCATTAAAAGTCAAATCATCTTCACAAGTCACTTGCAATGGTTCATATGCGATTGTGCCTTCACTTACACAACTCGAGCAATAAACCCCCAGTCAGTAATGATCCAACATTCATGAGTATAAAATAAAACCAAGCAAACATCTGCAGCATCATTAAATTCCCAGAGTAATAGTCTCACAGAGTTTGGGTCACAAGGGAGGCTGCAGATGTTACTTAGACAATATCCATTTGTACAACAGTAACATTTCAGACCATTCAAACCTTCACACACTTGCCAAAGTTAATCTCTGAAACAGAGCTGCAAAAATCCCAGCTAAGAACAATGATGCTAAAAAAGTAAAAAGTTTAACATGGATAGTCTTAGGAATTCCTCTCATGTAAAAGTCCAGATGTGAACTTCACTGTGGGAAACAGTCCTTAACAGGGGAAAAATAGGTATACTGTGTTAGGGACCTTCTGAAAAGCCCATCAACCTTCAATACTGACTGGGTCTACAATCAGACGCCTCGAGCTCCACACTGGACAGGAAACGCTTGGAAAGCTTCCGTCCATCGTAACTGAGATGGGTGGTATAGAGGGTCCTGGCGTGCTTGGGGTACACAATAGTAGTGCTTTGGTAGCGCTGCACCCTCTGACGGGGCTGGAACTCCAGCTGTGTTTTGTAGCGCCTCCAGGTGCTCTGAGACAGAGCCAACACAGTCTGGCTGCACAGCTCTAGACCCAGACCCTTGGGCTGTAGAGACACGTCCTGGATAAAGTGCCGATCCGAGTCATAGCGCACAGATGAGGTGTATCTGCAACAGAATCCAAAATTTAACTCATGTTTGTACACAAGTAAAAAAAAAAAAGCACCAATGGACATAAACTTGAAAGATCACCACCTTATTTCTTTTGCGGGTAGAGGATCAAGTTCAATTCCTTCCCCATAAGAGAACGGGTGAAGACCTTTGACTGGCTTAGGTGGAGCCTGGAACAAAAAGTTAAAATTTAAGCACATTTTTGCCAGATAGTGAGAATTAAATAAATGTAAGGTAAAAACTATGTATCGCCACTAAGCTACAGCTAGGAATTCAGGTACTACAGCTAAACACACAGTGTAAAAGATGATTTTTAAATTTAAGTATTACAGATAAATATATGAAGACTGAGGTGAATTCAGGAGTTCTTGTCCTGAATTCACCTCAGGTTTGTTTAGCAAGTTAAAACAAACCTGAGGTGAATTCAGGAGTTATAGCCAAGTTAAATTAACCTCAGGTGAATTTAGAAGTTATAGCTCAACAAATATGGGGCAAATTCAAGAATTAAATCACTCTAAAAGATATATGAGTCATTAAGTATTATATAATTGAATTGAAAGTTTTATGATAAATATTAGCAATTTTAATCATAAATCTTTGTGTGAGATGTTTATGGATAAATACATTTTGCGTCAAACAGTTAAATCATCCACAAGTACCTGATGGACCAAAATAACTGAATCCACTCTGTATGTTTCTAGACTTCATTCCAGCTCTAACAGCATCATTCAGAGGTAAATAAGCTTACTGACTGGCAACAGATGTAGTGTGCATATCTGTTACTTACTCTGCCCTCTTCCTCTGAGCCCCCGCTGCTCCTCTCGCTGCCCGCTGTCAGTAGCCAGGGGCTGGGGCTGGGGCTGGGGGGCAGTCCGGAGTCCGGACTGTCCAGAGCACGCTCAGCTTTAAAACTCATATCCAGAAGATCGTCGTCAGATACATTGTGCAGATTAAGTCTTCCCACCATTGCCCCTCAACTCCAGCTCCTCCACAGAGCTCAAACCCAAGAGAAACTGTGTTGTCAGTTTTACAGTTCCTCTCACACTGACAGCTACGTTCAGACTGTGGATCACTTGCTGAAGTCTTGCTTTTACTGCTACAAATTCTTCCTTTTACTCTCCAGGCTCCTGTACTTCTTCAGCGTTCACTACTGAGGGCTTAAAAACAGAGTTGGATGGGAAAACTCCTTCTGTAGGTCTCAAAGTTTAGAGCACCAGCTGAAGCACTACTAAAACTGGCCCCAGTTTAAAACTGTCCCACCTCAAAGCTCTTCATTGTTTTACAAGCACGGAGCTTAAAAAGGACCGCCTTCATAAGAGCCTCCCCACTGCTGATTGGAGTGAAATTTAGAGGGAAAAAAACAGTTTGAGGGCCATGAGAACTAATCCCCTCCCCTTCAGGAGAATAAATACTCACTTAAAGACGGATTTCTGCTGCACATTTTATTGATAGAATTATAGCACTTATATTAGAAGCAATTTATAGTATAAAAGTTGCTTTTCTATTAACAGTAGGCAGGAATTTATATACATCAAACTGAATCAGTAGTGATATTACCATAACCAGACCAAGAGATGGCTACAGCGTGGGCCTCACACATCCCATAAACATCAATCTACAAACATTTCTGAATCAACAGCAAAGCAAGTAAAGACAATGTAGACAAACAGTAAGTGAGGCTTTTCTCTTGGTTAGATAAACATGAAAACTGATATCAGCTTTGCCTCAGGAGCTCCTCTCCAAGAGACCCTAATAACATCCTTAAAGACATTTCAGAAATGACAGTGTACTCAACACCTGTTCAATGTAAAACAAAATGGATTATCCACATAAAAAACAAGGCAACTTGTTTGTTTGAGATTTGGAGACCAGGAACTCTAGGTTCCACTCTGGCATAAGGTGTCTGGAACTCCACTGCTGCTGAACCCAAAGACTAAATTTACAAACTGCTTACTCACTCTGTCCCCCACACAGTCATCCTACAGCTTCAGCAACCGTTTCCTGTAATGATGCAGGGTACATTCAAAGAAAACACTGCCCTTAAAGCAATTTCATGTTCAGACTCTGCAAGCTGGGGGAATCTTTGCCAAAGTAGCAGTGAACAACTTCTCCAGATCATTGTGCCATCCATTTTGCTTTAAGTGCAAACATATTTCAGAGAAATATGCAATGTAAATGTGCAATGCCACCACGGCCATTATGGAAAGCCTTGGCATTAGTGTTCTTTAAAAAAAAAAAAAAAAAAAAGCTTTAAATAAAAACACAGGGGTAAATGACTCATTCATGCCAGCAATGCTTTACAGTGGTGGAAATTTCATCACAAACAACTTTCAAATCATCAGGTTCACATTAATGCATGGAAGGAGAATTTAATTATTTCTAAAGTCACTGATATGAGACAACTGATTTGTATTAGGGCAGGCATGTTCTCGTTTACCAGATTTGAAATTTGGGTGTAGAACACCCCTTTGATCTCTGAACACAGTACTAGGGGTGAAGCAGTCCACACTGAGATCACTGAATTCTTTTTTTGATGAGCTTCTCCAGTTTACGGATACGTGAGGACTCCTGCTCAGGGGTGGGAGCGCTGAAAGACAAAGCGGGTCCTCCATCTGGTCCAGAGGGAGGAGTAGGTAACCTCTGTCTGAAGAGCTCCAGCATACTGTTCTGCTCACTGCGCTTCAGTCCCTGAGGATGTTCAGTGACAAACACAAACACACAACTGAAAATGTGAGAGGGACCTCAAAGATTAATACAGACCACAACTGAACAAAACAAACACTATGTGTAATGTCACATGTGCCAAGTCATGTTAAACAACACCAACTCCTGCTAACGCAACATGATTGGACAGCTCAACATGGTTGGTGGACATCTGTCTATTCTGTTACGTCAGCAAAAGATGCTTGCTCCAAGTGACACACAGCCATCCTACCGACCCAGGACAGAGACAGACTATTTACAATCTGCAGGCCTCCCAGCCACAGATGGCTGTGGCATCGCCAGGGACCAAACTCCCGATGATCTCATCAACGCTTGGTTAATTGCATTGTGTTTTTTACTGGGGGTTTACCTTCATGTCTAGAATCTTCTGGAATGTCTCTGGGTTGCCATCAGCTAGGAGCTTGATGTAGTTATCCACGAAGACCACTGGTGGCTCATGTGGTGCCATAACCACCTAAGGGTAAGAGAGAAGTAGGTCAAGCAACTAGGACTGCCGCACAGACCTTAGCCCAGTCCCAAAAGCTCAGTGCGTTCAAATGAGCCTACTTTAGTGAGCAGGAAAGCATTAGACAGTCGGCAAGTGGCTAAAGTTGCATACAAAGAGCAACACTCAAGGCCTATATTTAGGCCCCTTTTTTAACAGAGCAATTATTCCATGCTTGAACGAAACTGAATTAGCCTCACCGGTAATTATTTTGACTATAATGAGAGAGTCTGGGCAAATCAGCAGTTAAAGAGGTTAAACGCGGCACGGGCCCATTCAGTGGATCGTTCTTTTTCCCTTCGTTCTGCATTGAGAGAAAAAAGAAAAAGCTGGATAGCTTGTAACTATTCATATTTCAAGCAGAGTAGGGGAACACATGGCTGACAGACACTACCGAAAAAAAAAAAAAGAGGGGGTGGGTGGGATTTGAGAACAGCACCCCCAGCATTCCTCCTTTGCCCTACCCCCAATATTACTCCTGTCGCTACCTCAAGGGAGAGCAAATCTCAAAGATATGCATGAGTAAAAGATGGAAAAGCGACAAGTAACTGAGGATTGTCTGGTATTTTAATGACAATCCCTCCCTTCAACAGTGTGATTTACTTAGCGACTGTCTGGAGATAGGCCAATGAAAAGCCTTGAGGGGGTCTTGCTGTAGTTAGCATGTTGTAAAGGGGAGACACTAAGAGCAAAAGAGAAGGAGACAGAGAGGAAAACAGACGGCAGAAAGGAAGGAAAGAAAGAGAGTGACAGTGTGAGAAAGAGAGAGAGAGAGAGAGAGAGAGAGCAAAACAGACAGAGTGAAGAGGCATCTGTAGCGGCTTTCCATTTAGTTTCCAGAAAGGGCCACAACAGGAGGGAGAGAAAGAGGCTGTGGAAAACAGCCACGTCTCACAGGCTGCATGCTTGGCCTGCTCTACCTCTTTTAGCTTCACATCTCTCTTTCGTTCTCTTTAAACTCAGGAGCAGGCCCATTCCCAGCAAAGACAAGTAAGGACATCTTTAACAGATTATTCTCCATGTTAGCCCTGTAATGAGCATCATGTGGACAGCCAAACTGTAAGCCTCCGACCGCAATGGAGGTCACATTTCACTCTTAAATCAGTAAACGTGTCACGGAAGTAACAGTGTTTCACATAAGTAACTCATTGATGCGCTGAGAGCACCCTGACACAGATTCTGAAATAAGGAAATGGTCATAATAGTGGTCCACTAAGCACAGTATAAACATCAACCACAGCCTGTTTGCTGGGCTTTTGAAAGGAACATGACTACAGGCTAAAACATACTATAACAGCAGAGACAAAGCAGAGGTGTACGACTGTAATGTACAAATTGTTCTCTCCTTTGAGGTACGCTCCAAAGAAATCTGCAAAATCAAAGAGGTGCTAAAGATGGAAGCAGTTACCTGGGAGGCACCTGGGGCCGTGCAAAGTCAATCATTAAATGCTAACCAGATCTAAAGGCTGACCATATGAATTCACCGAGTTCAAGGCCAGGCTTACGTAGCCCTGCAAAGCAGCCATGAGCAAGGGGAATGCATGTAAACACATTCAAAGCATTCTGGCTGCGGCTGAGGGGCCGAGATTTCATCCCCGCTCATCGGTGCATGGACAATGTGCCGACAGGTTCAGCTGCTGAACATGCTCAGTGTGGATCAATAAAGACTTACTCAAAGTGATAACAATTTTGAACCAAGCTGAAACACAGATCTTAATCAAGGTTATCACATAAAGGCACTGAAAAGGAACTAAACAAACAATCTCTTCTCTGAACATTAACAACGGTGTGTCCAATCTTATCTGCAGTACGCCGGTGTGGCTGCAGGATTTCATTCAAGCTCATCTGATTCTACTTGCTAAGATAAGATTGAACAACCCTGCATTAAGATAACATGTCAGTCCAATATTTGCTTTTAATCAAGATATCTTAATGATCATCACAAGATGTTGACAAGTTGTTGTTGACAAGATCACCATGCCTTATTTTCACAGAAACTCTTTTCTGGCACAACCTTGCATGGTTAGAGCTGGTCCCAGTTTGAACATTAGAGAGAGCAAGGCTGAATTCCAGGTAGTTAAGAAAAAAGGAAGGCCCCAGGGAGCCTAGCAATGGCCAGAGATCACAGGGTTGAAGTTAAAGTCAAGGGTCAGAAACAAGCAGTTATCTTGTGTTCTACCTAGCAAACTCTACTGTCCACACACTCAGCCACCAGCATATGTTACAGTAAGTGTTTCAAACTCAGATCCTTTATGTTCTTCCACTTCCAGAATTTGTCAGTTGGTGTGATTTTGCAACATAGGTGTAGAAACCAAAGCTTGGCAAGAAGATTGGTAATGAAAAGAAAAATCCTTCATTTGGGGGCAGTTAGCTAACTCACCAACAGCAGAACCAACAGTAAAAACACTGAAAACTCTTTAGAGAGCACAGTGTGGATAACTGGCGTGATTTGCAACACTGATGTGTGTGACTAGACCACAACACTCTACATTCAACTTCTTGAGGCCCTTGTAACCAACAACTTCCTTAAACTTAGTCCATGGTGTGTTCCAACATCTCCAACCGTGAGAGCATACAGGCCTTCAAGTGTTAAGACTCTAATGTGAGGAACTGCACGAGCAGCTGCTCCCCTCTTAGCAGAGCCCTGCTGGTTGTGGGCACTTCCTGCCTAAAAGAGAGAGCTCATTAAAACAGAGGGGTACAACTTAGTGAGGGGTTCCTAACCAGCACTGAGCCACGAGGGCCTTTATGAGCTACTCATAATAAAATACTTTCCTGCATGGGGTCAAACAGGCAGCCTGCAGGGCGAGCTTGTTAAAAGGGAATTCTTGGAAAAAATTAACTCTGTTTCAAATGATGAGTCTTTTGGGCCATGGGTGTGTGGATGGATGGAAGGATGGAGAGAAGGTTGGATGGAAAGACACTTGCCTTCAGAATCATCTCCGCTCGAGTCATCCCTTTCACCACTATTTTAGTGTAGCTCGCTGGAGCTTTGCGAAGCACCTGAGAGCCAATTGAAGGGAGGTCTAGAAGAACAGTCTTCAGAGAGTGGGTATCCAGTAAAAGCTAATATGCACACACAAAGAGGGAGATTAAATAAAAACAGCCAATACTAACTCATCAATCATCTATAACTACACATGCTTTAAAATAATAATGTCAAAATGGCTGCATGGAGCTAAACTATATGGACACAAGCACTGGGACCTGCTTTTTTGTTGTTTCTTCTGAAATTATGGGTAATTTTAAAAAAGGGTTTCTTATGTTTTTGTTGGAGTAACTGTCTCTACTGCTTTTTACTAGATTTTGGAGAATTGTTGTGAGGATTTGAACATTCCATGACAAGAATATATTAATGAGGTCTGGGTGTTGCATGATCACCACCCCATCTCATCCCCATCCCCAGCTCATCTCAAAAGTACCACACGGGGGTGGGCACTGTGTCAGTGTCATGAAAAATGGATCAGTAGAAATGATCTAATATGACTTATATTGAATAAAATCTTTTTACATTAACTTCCACTGAAAATTTACAATTTGGAGACGTCTTTGTTTCACTGTGGCATTGTTTACCTGCTCAGCTCCAACCATGCTGATGGGTTTACATCTGAACAAATGGTTGATAAACTTTGGAATGAAGGAGCTGAAAAAGAGAAGAGAAATTATCAGGGTGGTGAGACCCAAAAAGTGCTGCGTATCTGAGCAGGCCAATTTGTTTGGGAAGGGTTCTAGTACGAACTTTGTGAACTTGATGCAGAACTGGGTGAAGTATTTGCGGGTGGCAGCAAGGTTGTCTCTGATGATAGGTACATTCTGTTTGATGTGCATGATGACAGATGTGACGTAGGGGCTCTGGTCCCCCACATGCTCTACACTCTGCCATGGCATCTGCAGAAGGCATACACACACAAGCACAATCTAAGCCATTTCTCTGAAAACAGTCACTGTATGGAACAGCTCTCACACAGATTACTGTTAAGCTACTTTCTCACATGTGTGTGCGTGTGTTTGAGGAATTTGCAAGTCACGTTTAACTTACCTTGCTCATGGCTGTGAGGGCTGGGTCACATGCAGCGTCTAAGTCTTGAACCAAAAGCTGGATGCTGTTTGAGATCACACTGCCAAACAAGGAGACAGGAAAAAAAACATGAATGAATATATGTAAACACAGTTTTCTATACAGGGTAGAACTGAGAGACCAAAAGGCTGGTTGACATTTACGTGCTAAAGGTGTCCATCTCTCCTGTTAAGTTGATCCTTTCTATGAGTGATTTGTCCACTTTCTCCTTTAGTTTCTCTTCAAGCTGTGGACAAAAGACAACAGGACATTAATTTCTACCACTTAGAAATTCACCCACTTCTGTGTCTATATGTGTCTGCATGCATAATGACCTGCTGTGTGGTAGCAAGGCAGTATTCAGCTGTGCTGAGGATACTGCAAATGAGACAGAGCTCCTCTGTGGTGAACTTGGCCACCTCTGAACCTTCTTTTTCCTTCAACAGACTGCTGATGGTCAGACCTCCGCTGTTACTGCTTGTTCTGCAACACACACACATACACATATTGACCAGAGCACTCTCTACATCCAGCAGTCCACTGAAACTCCTCCAGTTGTTCAAATGTTGGAAAAACCATAGAAACCACAACAGCTTCTCCAAAAGAAAGACTTTCTTTAGTTTGATCTCCCAAAGACAATAGAGGGTAAACCACCCAAGATGGCGGGTGGTGCTTATTCTTCCTCAGCGGAACAACACAGGGGAACTTTTCAAAACGAGGCCACACAGAAATGGTTTTGCTCGCTGGGCAATAACAACAGCATAAACAGATCCACTGCTGTGTCCAAAGATCAAAAGCCAGGCATGGTGGCAGGGAGACTAGAGAAAAGCCCCTTAAAAGTTAAACCAGATGGGGGTGGGTCGGCTGAGTGCACTGGAGTTGGATGCTTCACTTACTTGGGCAAGTTTCCAGAGAGGATCTTCCAAGCATACTCGCGCAGGTACTTCTGGAAGATAGTGGTGAGAGCTATCATGGGCTCGCCTGTACTCAGTTGAGAACACTGCACCATGCACTTCTTATAATACACAAAGAGATCAGCACAGCTGGGCAGAACGGCACCCCCTTCTTCTGTGCCTGACTTTGGGGGACCCTGTGCTCGGAAATCGGCAACAAAGCGGTCAATCAGCTCCCCCAGATTCCTGCAACAGCAACACAAAGGCCATCTTGTTAGCCACAGGCATACAGGAGTGCACCACCAATAGGAATGTGATCGGCAATGTATAGAGGTGTGAGAACTATTTGGGACAGGGAGTGTATTGTATGTGCCATTGCGGAGGGTCATCCCCTTTAGAAGTCAGAAACCAGAAACCAAAACGCCCAAGTGAAGAATGTAGGCATTTTCATGCCAGACAGGTCAGACTAAACTGGAAATAAAGGAGGCCATTGTCAGAAAAAGGTCAGTCTACTTTAGCCAATGGACCATTACAACACAGAGGAGTCCCCTCTTTAGAGCCCCAGATTTGGAAGTCCTCCTGTGGGTAAGAAAGACAGCAAGAAAAAGAAGAAAGCAGACAGAAAAAGGGAGGGAGGGAAAGAGAGAAAAGAAAAGCAGAGAAGGAGATCTGCTGCTCTAGCACTTTTCAAGCCGTCTGCCACGGCTGTGGTTTACGCAGCTAATAGGAAACATTTCTGCTTCAGTGGAGAGATAGAAAGGAAGAGATGGAGACAGAGACAGGGGAATGACTGGTGAGGAAGTACTGAAGGGGACACTCAAACCATGTGATTAGTTTGTCATGTGAAAGCAAACCCCCTGTTTGAAACATTTAGTGGCAGTCCATTTACATAGTGACACAAAACCCCTATTGTGGTCAGTGTTTTGGGACACTTTGCTTGTACTCGTGTAATTCACTGCACATATCACTCACTTGTCCTGTGATTCGATGTAGACGTAGAGATGAGGCTCAAAACATTTGGAAATAATACCATGGAACGGATTCTCTGGGGTCTTGGGCTTCTTTGGCTGAAAACAGGAAAACATTAGTCAACTAAGACTTTCTTAAGAAGCTCTTCTCTGGGATCAGATAAGGTAGAGAAAGTGGAAGGAAATTTTGATGCAAAAACACATTTGCAACATTTCAACTTTTGAAATACTGAACAGGATATTTTAAAAGCTTCAAAGGGAAGATAGATAGATAGATAGATAGATAGATAGATAGATAGATAGATAGATAGATAGATAGATAGATAGATAGATAGATAGATAGATAGATAGATAGATAGAATGAATAATCTGACTTTAATTAAGTACATATATTTATATATATATATATATATATATATATATATATATATATATATATATATATATATATATATATATATTTGGGTGGCTGTTTGTGGAATTTTGATAGACATTCTTTAACCCAATAAATGTTACACATAAATGTTTTACCATTGCAACCATTACATAGGACATGCTATAAATCAACGAGGATGAGGATGAATGAAATTACCCTGTCTAGATCTTCATCCTTCTCAGAAACATTGTCCTCTGACTCATCCTCTAGAAAAGGGTTAGTGGGCTCCAGGGGTGTCTCAGGTCTCTTCTGCAGACAAAGAATGAAACACACCAGTCAGAACTTCCCAACCTCATTCTCATCAGTTTCACGCTCCAGAAAAGACCATTTGTATGCAGGCACATGGCAGGGTTATCTGGCAAGAAATCTAAGCCAGGAACAGCCCATGCTGTCCTCACCCCCGGGCCATCACTCAGGGTGCTGCCTGTGAAACGTTTAGCCAGCAGTCCTTCAAAATTGGTGGTCCTCTGAATTGCAAAGAGCAGGAGCTTGACCTCAATCTCCCTGGCACGGGCTCGCATTAACTTCGCCAGTTCGGTCCTGATGAGCACACAAAACACAAAACACACACGCCGTGGTCAGCAAGACTTCACATGCAAGGCAGGAGTCAGACTTCAGGTCAGTGATTTTATAGGCCAAAACATGCATGCCGGCCATCAAAAAACACAAATTCCTAGGTCAATATTATTTCTGTGTCTCAAAAAGAAGACCTGTAGCTCTGTAGGAATTGAGAAATGAGTTGTTCATACGAGATTTATGCTATATAAAGGGAGAGATGGAAATTCAGCCCATGAAGACTACAGTGGAAGCACAACAAACATTTCTATCAACGGAATCTCTGGTGACAGACTGCCATTATGATAGACAGCTAGAATAATCTTTGTTTATTTAACATGAATTTCTCTCAATGTTCATCAAGAACAATTATGTTCCAATGCAACTGCACGTGTGCTACATTCTCATGCCTGGAGAGCTAAGAAGTGGTAATTGGCTGGCACCACACCCCTCAACAAGCAAGCAGAGCCTGTGATGTGGCCCCAAGAAGCAGAGTTGCGACTTCAAGTCTTTCCCATTTTGTAGCAGGGCTGTAATCATATCTGACCCAAACAGGTTCCTTTTCATGCTCCTACTAACCTCAATCAGTGTGGGATGCTTTTCAATGAGACAGAGAAAAAAAGAGAGAGAGAGAGAGAGAGAGAGAGTGCACAACACCACAGCAGATAAATTGACATAAGACCTTCTGAGATGGACTGAGATGAAAAGCGTGCAAGAACAATCCATATTTGAGTAATGTTTAGGGGCTATGCTGAAACAGTGTGTGAGTTTTTATACTTTAAAATGGGTCTGTCTAATGCCAACCCTGTCTCCAGCACCCTCCTGCCTCCCAGGGTGATGGGTGCACCACAGAGAGTTAAGCAATACAGAGTTTTGAAATAACACTGAAAGGAAAGCATTGCATTAAAGTTCAAATGTGCTTGTTTGGTTGTACCTTGTGATATGGCAGAACTCAACAGCAATGCGCTCAGTCATGCACCACTCTTCAGGAAACATGCGTCCATACTTTTCTTCATAGTCCACCAGCTGACGTTTAATCCATGCATATCGCCGGTCAATTTTATCCAACCATGCCACCTGAATTCAAGAAAGAGTAGTTGGACATGAATGCCAGACAGCAGATCTACCACCTCTGCACCATATGCCAAACTGAAAGTGATGTGTACACTGTTAAAAAGGACCAAATCTTTGAGGAACTACTGGAGGTTCTTCAGTGTGAAACTGTCTACAGAACCAGATTCCATACTGAAGTTCTTACAGGCACATCTAAGAGAAATTGGGAATGTTTCTGAATTATTGGAGGAGCCCCTCAGTTATTGGGAGTAACCTGGAGGTTTTTGAAGTAACTATTAATTACAGTGTACTTAAGAGTCAAACTCACATCCTGGTTCTCCTGAAAGAGTACAAGATACTCTGAGAGGTGCTGCCTGATGAACTTCTTGATTATTTCCTGCTTAATTCGAGGATCCAGGACATTTGCCACCAGACAGGCATCTCTGAGCACCATGCTGGGGCCTCCAGGCCTCTGTTGAAAACAAAGGCATAATTTACACAATTTATACTTTTTTGCGTAGACCATTTCATATATAAAATACAACTCTTTCACAACAAGGTCAGTAATATTGCTAATCTGTTTTAATTATTTTCATATGGTTGCTTTCTTAATTATAGTACAGTACCTTTGACCCCTGTGAAGGGAAAGCCTCCTCAAAGTCAGCCAGTATCTGAGTGCCCAGCTCACTCTGGGCCGCTTTCACCCTGTGGGGAAGAGACAGAATGATGAGTTTAAACAAAAGAACTCACTGGTCTGATTGCAGAATCAGACTTTAGGCAGGATGAGCCTTCCCCTCATTATCCTTAATAGAGCCAGATCAAAGAGAGAAGGTCACTCTCAGCCTGATCCTGCTCCAGGCTATGGAACTTCTCAATTACTGTGAGCCTGGATGGAACACAGAAATCCTAAGAGTGCATAGTGAACAAACTTCCCTAGTGTAATGATCTTTATGAATGTCTAATACTGAGACAGCTGTCATATCCGTAAGTAAAGTGGTATTTGAGAAAATGTGAAGTGTATCGGAGAGAGTGGGGAACACTTTGTACTTTACACAACATTATGTGTTGTACACAATCAGCCTACTTCTCTAATTTATTGATATGTATTTTTCCCAACCAAATTAGCTTTCCAACCTAAATTAACATATACAAATAAATAACTGTTCTTAATGTATTGATGGGAATAGTTTAAATGTGTGTTTCTCTAGGGATGCTTAGTTTTAACACCCCTTTAATAAGACTATTTAGCAATTATACCTTAAAATAACAGCTTCGAAATAATGCTTTTTCTGTTTCCACTTACTAGGATTCCCCCAATTGCAATGCTCCTGACAAACAAGCATCACCTTATGTGACCTGTGAAGTCAGCCTCGATGCTAACTGCCACCAAAATAAGATCCCCAGCTTTGAGACATCAGCCAACAGACGCAGATCACTGCACCTCAGAAAGCTGCTTCAGCTCAGTGCAACTTTGGTGGAGCTACACAAGACCTCTTGTGAAAACTGTAATGATGTGTAACCCGAGTCATACTTGGAGCATACATCGTGTAATGCTACTTTACAATGTCAGTCCACATGCTTCTTTCCTTACCAATCCTAATTCTGTATCTTTCATCTGGTCTACAAATGAATTTGTGACAGTTGTGTAAAAGTGAATTACACTCTGCCATTGTAGGGGGAGTACAGGAACAAAACAATGAACACATTTCAGTTTATCTAACCATGTCCTGTGGAGTCAGTACTTTACAGCCAGCTCTCACTTAAGAGTTTATATACTTCCACCATATACAGCCACCACGCAAGTAATTAAAATAATACAGGTATGACAGCAACACACAACACAGTCATTCAATAACCTTACAAAAAAATGTTATGAGGGTGAATCTTGAGATATTTGGCCAAATATAGTCAAAGTCTTAAATGACATTGCCATAAGATGCTCCAAGTTCTAGTGTGACGTAGAAAGTCGGTAACATTCTACCTTGTGTTCATTTGTGCCCTCTTCTCCTTCACATGACAGGTTACATAACTTTTGCATAATGCTGACAACAGGCTACTTACTGTAAGAATTTACTCTTGAGACCATTACACCACTGTGACACAATGCTTTACACACAATTGTACCAAATCTGGTTCATTCAGAGGTTTTTGATCATGCCTGCCTTAAGCTCTGGTTTTAAGCTTGCAGATCCTCTTAGGCCTTTTAGATTAAGCACCTATTTATGCTCCTAAACCCCATTCTTTATTGATTGATGGTCATTTTCCTGTAAAATGTTTATAGTCAGCAGAATTCATGGTTCATTCTAATGATGATCTGGTCCTGATTCAGCAAAGCATCTTTCTAAGCTGTCACACTTTCACTACAATGCTTGACTAAATGCAGTCTCTGTTTTCCATCGGTCACAACAGTGCCTAGATAGGTCTACACTGATCGGGTACGCTTGAGAAGGCACAGAGGCGCATCTGACATTCAAACTTTTCTCTGTTTCTTTATGGACAATGTTAGGCCACAGAGAACCTTCTGGGGTTGACCATTCTTAAGGAGATCTATTACAGTTTTGGAACTCTAGTCCTGGAGGTCCAGATTTCAGCAGAGTTTGGTGATGTTCCTGCTCAAACTCAGGAATTCGGGTTATCAGATAATTACCAGGTTTAGCTGGCTTGCAACAACAGGGAAATCACCAAACTGTGCTGGAATCTGGCCCTCAGCCCTGGGTTAGGCTTTGGAAATACCTGGTAAACAACAGGCATACACAACATTGCTATTATCACTACATAACTCAAGCATACATTCTCATATCTGATGGTTATGGAGGCGATTTAGCGTAAACCACATTCCAGCAGTGTCTGAGAATGTCAATGATTGGCATTTATGCTAACAGTAAGGTGAGGTTGGAAACATTTTAGTCCAAGTTGTGCTACTATTTTTTGCCAAATCCTGCTTGGTAATTCCAAACCTCGACTAATATAGTCATGGAACTCTAATGTTATGCAGCATAGCAGTAATGGCGACGAAACATTTTGAAATTATCCATCACGCAGCGAAGGATAATATTTGTTCAATAAATCGCCTTGTACTACTAATGTGTGTTTATTTACATGGCGCACCAAGCAAAGGGCTAAATGATGTCTCTTTCCCTCAGATTTCCCCCATTTACCAATGCTACACAGAACAAAGTGAACAAACATGAATAATGTGCAAAAACACAGAAAAACACATAAGGGGCAAAACCTTTTTCATGACTCTGTTTACATATCGGTGTATTAGCATTTGCAGTGTTTGTCAGATTTCAGCACTCACAGCAGTGGGCAGGTTCATGGCAAGTTGAGGATGAGTTTAAAGAGGTCTGGGAGCATCACAGCACAGTGGATATGGGATTCCAATTTCATTTCTAAATTCACTGATGGTTGCTGGATGTAGCCAGATCCCATCACTGGAACAACAATTGCCTTCCAGGATAAACAAGAGCAACTAGGGAAAGAGGGGAGCCCACATGTTCTTGCCAGATGGACACCAGGCTCCAACCAGGTATACATCCACTTATCTGTCTTTCTTAACTGCTCTAAAGACCCAGCAGTGTCTGAAATGTGGCTGTGCTCTCAGCTGCTGTCCCTGATCAAACGTCTCTGCCACTCCTTTCAACAAACCAGACATTTCTATTTAGGGTGGGTGGGTCACGCCTCAGAATGAAAATATTTCACTTCTCCCGTTTTTGGCATGGGCTAAAGCTGAGCACCGCATTGGGCCAATCAGATATGATCAACACGGCATCTCTAACAAAAGCAAATCAAGGTCAAAACAAGTAAGCACTTCTTGTGTTCTAAAATAATCCCATTGAGGGTCCAAAGGGGGCTAATATGTTTACATTGTAACTTCCAAGATCTTCAAGATCTACTCCACCAACCGAAATGTTTTTTCCACACCCCAAGACCTGATGAAAAAGGTCAGACCAGGGTGAATAAGGGATAATTAACTGTATGTTTCATGACAACATGCCTGATTGGGCGGGGGGGGGACACACACCGGCTAACTGTGGGAGCAAGGAAAGGCAACTGAAGTCACAGGCCTTTCCAGATAAACATTAAGGCACTGGAACAATCTGGGGAATAGTTTTCCACATCAGACACACCCTACGCGCCCTTTGCTTATGAACCAACAGCTTTATCAGAGAATCCAACATAAATAAGCAGTGGGAAGGAGCGAGTCATGGAGACCCATGGAATGAAAGGGAATGGAATGAGGGCCTCTCTCAGTCCTCACAATGAGTCCAGTTTGCAGGGACTGCAGGGACACAGCCTCTACTGCTGGGGACATACGAGGACAAAGAGACCCTCTCTGTTGAAGGAGGTGGCCAAAAAAAGAAGACGACCTTTAAAGCAGATTTCCTTCCTGTGTTGCATCTGTGGTAAACATAAACAGGATCCTCATATCCTCAGCACCATTCAATTTAGAGAATTACAGCCAGAATTAGTCATATAAACAGTGTCTGCATTTTCAGTTCATTCAGACAACAGGCAGACAGCCCGAGTATACAGTTAGGCCACGGCTCACTTCACATGCAGTAATGTAATGAACCGTCTGGATATTTGTGATTCAAGTCAGATATGTGTGTGTGTGTGTGTGTGTGTGTGTGTGTGTGTGTGTGTGTGTGTGTGTGTGTGTGTGAGCTCAAGAGGCTGATAAGAACTTGTGGAACTTGGAATGTGAGTGTGCGCTTACCTCTCTGAGAGCTGGCGTATCTGAGGGATGCCCATATACTTTTGGAAATGCTCCAGCACATTGACCACCCCCTGGAGCAGGTTGGCCACCTCCCCATACTGTCTCTTACGTGTCATGGCTCTGAAAAGAGGTTTATTCAATTAACCAATCAATCAAATATCCACAACACCCTGGTTCAACTGTCATTATCGTTAAAGCAAAACTTTCGGAATGGAGTTGGTTGAAGTGATAGTTCATCCAATAACCTCATTTCAACAAAAGTACTGACAAAATTCAGTACGGTTTTTATTACACAATGTACTTTTTGTGGCTGCAATGTTTTTGTAGATAACAACATGTCATGCACTGTTAGAAACCACAAAAACAAGTCTGCGATTACCTAACGACTTAACATGGTTGGAGGAAAGCGTGTAATGATTTAGACATGCTGTTTGCATAACGCCAATTGTATTAACTTCTATTATTTGTTAGCTACACTAACCTCACAAAATACAGACAACAAACCCATCTTGCCTGATCAAACATTTGAATCAAAGAGATTTTTTGGCTGGACAATCGCTTCAAGATGCATTTATCAGACGTGTGGGCCAGAGAAAGGTGAGGCCACTTACTCCAGGGAGTCTACACCACCAGCCAACATGTGCAGGTGATTTAGTGTAGTGATGGAGGTTGTCAGGTGCCGCTTGGCATGGTCCAGCTGTTTGATGTCCCGGGTGATCTCTTTTACCTGAAGAAGGGAACAAACATCTCAGAACTGCTTGAAGCAGCATATCCAACTAAAAGGCTCCCCATTGTTCTCCTGTCCCACAACTCCAACTAGCCAGACCCTGCCCTTCCGCTGACCTGCTCGCCACTGGTAACACACAGATGGCTAGTGCATTAACCAGGGCTTAAAGGGCTGCAGTGTACAAAAACCGCAGGATGTCACAATTTCCTCCTGCACAGTTAGCCAGCATTAGGGAACGCTTTCAGGGGGTGGGTGAAAGTCCTATTTACTCTGGGTTCACTTTCAGGCCCTAAATGACCTGGTTCCTGTAGCAAGGCTTATTTTTACTCACCATTTGCTCCGATTTCTCTGCTTTGTCCTTGATGTCTTTGATTTTGCCAAACAGTTGTTGGATGGCTTTCTGTGCCTCCTCCAGAGCCTGGAATAGAGACAAACATTCAGAGATCTCTCTCACAGACCTCCCCTAACATTTCCGTACATTTGCTGAGAAATGAAAGTTCACCCAACCTCTCTGACAGCCTTAACATTTTAAGGACAGCGGGCTATGGAGAAATATGGCCCCTTTATATGTTCTTCTCAAAGACTGTCACAAGATTTATTTCATAAAGTCACTGTTCATAACAGTTAAACATCTTTAAAGTACATCAAAGCCGTCTGGTAATTCCAGCAGTAGAAACTTCTAGTGAATATGAAGATGCAAGATGAGTAAAAGGGCTGGAGAAGAAAGAGATGATGATGTTGTTTCTGGCCTGTTTTCCTCCTCCTCCTCACTCTGTATTATTTTTAGTTAGTGTCTCGCTCTCTTCTTCTCTCTCTCTCTGTCATTCAGGCAGAGAAATGAGAACCAAATGGGACCGCTTGATGAAAAAACCCTCACCCACAGTTTGCCCTCACATTCCAGCAGGGTAAGTGTGCAGCAGCTGCACTGAGGCATCCCAAGCCGGCCACATGTTCCCCCACCTGACCCCAGCACATCGTCATGGCGCCCATGCTGGCCGTGAGGTGGACTGGCCTCCACGGAGCTAAGTAATGGGTTATAGTGGCAGACTTCATGCTACAATGCAATGGTCTACAAAAAAAAAGGAAAAAAAAACCCAGTCCTGCTGGCTTTTGATAATGTTTTATTGCTACACAGTGTTTGAGCAGCTGTGGTGGTGGACAGTAAGCTATGGTGGTGGCTGCTGCCAGTGTATTTTGCTGGGCCAGGGCTAAGCTGACCGAGTGTATGAAGGTTGGCTTGCTCTCTCTTTCACAGGCAGATGGAATGCTAACAGCCGGCACCAGCTGCCCCATGGAATTTACCACTTTTACAAGCCTCTTCAAAACACAGGAGGACACTCCCTTGCTCTGTCTCTTTCTCACACACAAACACAGACACGCCATTATTTTAAAAAGAATAGTGGTGTAAACCAAGCTCAGGTTTCTCCACAGACTTCCCAAATTCTGAATTTATCACACTGTCCATTTCTGTGTTTAAGATGAGCTGTTCAATAAAGCTATAGTCAGCGATGTGAAATTCAAGTATTCAGAAAATGCATTAAAATACAGAAATGCATTATGTTTTTTTTCCCCAAAGAACCAAACATAAGTAATGGACACTGACATGCCAAAGGTCATGGGATTGCAGTATGTAAACTAAATGGGGTTTAAGTTGTGAGAGATTATCTTGGCCAGCGTGCTCATAGTAAGGCAATGTGAATTATCACAGATTGAGCAAGGCATAATAGTGGGTTCCAGATGGACAGGACATTACATTTCTGAAGTTCTGTGAAGAGTTAACATTCCTCAATCCACAGTGTCACATGCATACCAGGAAAACATCCTAAAAATCAATTCTGGCCAACTTGGGCCAAATGTGCATTATCCTGCTGGAATATCCCATCGCCCCAACAGTTCTAACCAGACACCACCTGACATGATCATTAAGCACCCCTTGGCAATCCCTGTGCCATCCACAGTAGTAATACTTTTTGTGACATATTCCCGGTACACAGATGACACTGCAGATTGAGGAATGTTAAATGCAAACACAACTTTTCAAATGGAATGTCCCGTCCATTTGGCATGGCTAAAGCATGGGTAGTCTGAAATCACTGTGCTGATTAGTCATTTAACTTAAAGTTTGAAATGAACAGGATGTGTTCACCAGTGATAAAGCTAGCAACATACTGTGTCAATAGCGATCACCTAGTTTACAGAAATGTGAAGGACAGGTACTGGAAAATAACCAACTGCTTATAGAAAACTACGATACCTCTCTTAATCCTCATAATCAGTTCAGTTATTCAAACGGGCAAATGACATTCAATATCTAAACTGCATTTTACTGAACTAATGGTACGCTGCAGAGAAATATATAAATACAATATTAACTAATTTATAGCTTTTATGCAAGATGTCTACATCCAACAAAATGAGTACCATTTTTCTTAATTTGTGACTGTGATAGCTGGCCTGGTTTCTTGAGAACATTACTACTTCATTCAACTAAATGTATTCTAAATATGTACAGAATATGTAACAGCACATTTAGGACCATTTGTTCAGAATTCAGTCTCCACTACTTTGGCAAAGTTTGCTGGGAAAGCTGTCCATAGCATTTAGCAATGCAGATATGCAGATGTGGGAGTGGTAAGGCATTCCAAATGGTTCATTTCCGGAGTTTAAAGTGAGAGGCAGAATGCTGGAGGACTTTCCTTATCTCTCTCCCCTCCTTGCCTGATGGCAAGGAGGTATATGGCTGCCACACATGTGGACTCCATTTGCAGATTTGGGAATATCTCCACCCAGACAGTTGTAGCATGCCACAGACTGTGGGAAAACATCAACCAAGATGCTGAAAAAGTGAAATCCCTTACTTTTGCTGAGGCAAGAGACAATGGACACAAACAGTTTACTTAAAAATGTCAATTATATTTCTTTTCTAATTAGAAGTTCAGTTTAGGGATTTGTCTACACCAAGAGACCTACAGTTAACACAGCTGCCAATGTTACATAATTTCTTAAAACACCTTCTTATTTCTCTGAGCAGAATGCCAAAAACATGTGCTGACCAGGAGGACTTGCAGCTTGAATTCCAGATTTTGTGATTTTCAGATTTCTGTGCTGGACTCTATTTTGATCCATTCATGTGGAAAAATGAAACACACACAAACATGTTGGTACTATCTGAAACAATCCCAAAAAGAAAGGCAGGGACCACAAGCAGTAAATGTTCCTTCCTGTGTGTAGATTAAATATTTATGCTACATTCTTGGGGAGGTCCCTTCTCAGCATTCCTAATAAGCAGCTCCAGATGCCAAAAACTACATGAGACATCCTGATCCCAACTGGCTCCCTGACAGCCATAAAACTCTCATCTGAAACCCCACCCCCTACCCCATCTGGGAATACAATACGGCAAGATTTTTATATGGAAGTTTTAGCTGCATCAAAGAAAATAATATACATTACAGTAATGGCTGTGCTAGACAAAGGGAAACCCATGAGAGTGACCAAGCACACTGATAATTGGCACCAAATGATCTCCGCATTCTGTAGATATTCAATGTTGCATATGTTTATGCATACTGTAAAACAATTTTCCACTTCAGCAGATATTCTGAAAAGGCCTTCACCAGTTGATGAACATCATATGGGCCACCCTTTGGACTTCTAGTGCACTGAAAATGACCAAACAATATGTGACAAAAGGTGTACAAGAAAGAAATCAAAAGAACAATCAAGTAGATAAAGCCACAAGGAAAAGTACAGACAGGGCATCTTTGAAATTCAACAGATAGAACCTGAGAGATATCCTCCAAAACAAGGCATTGGAGGATCAGCTGGGCACTGACCCAGAGTGTTCCAGGGGTGCACAGCTGCCCATTCTTGCCAGAGAGTGAATCCACGCAGCAGGCAGACAATAACAGCTTCCCCTTTTTCCCAAGATGGATTTTTGTCCACAAAGCATTTAAACAGGACTAACATCTGTGTCATGACTGCTGTACAAGAGATGCCGCTTATCTGACCTTCAGCTCCAACTTCACATCAAAGCACTCTTACTGACTCACTCTCAGAATAACTCGACAAATAGTCCCCAATGCAAAGTGCAAAATGTTGCCCTTTTAAAAGACAAGAAGGAGTCTGAGACCACTCTAAAAAGACACATTGTCCACCACCTACACACAGCTAGAATTATCACACATGCCCAAGACCACGCTCCAGAAGCAGATGTCCCCACCCAACTGATAAATACTACTCAGACTAAACAAAAGGACAAATGGTGTACTTTCCAGTGCATGTTCTCTCTTCAATCAGCCCCCAGCCCCTACATCTGTAACCAACACCTCACAGCATTTCCATTTGCAAAAAGGATTTTCCTGTGCTTGGTGGAAACATCTCTGAAGGCAACAGGCCATGAAACTTCAAGACTTGACCAAAGAACCGGAGCAGCCACAAGCACTTTCCACATCCCGGAGTAAAACGGTTATAAGAGAGGACCATCGGACCCCTCTAAAACCCTCACTAGTCCTGACTCATACCTCGCAATCAGGTGTCACATTTCACCTCTGCCTGCCGTCCTGATTGAGCACAGATCTGTGTTGAATCAAGGTTTTCCACCAGCTCCAAGAAGCAGCGGGACACAAAACCACAATGTGGAATGGAACTATAGTGGAGAATAGGGAAATCCAGGGGAATGTGTCTCCTCTTCCAGAGCAAAAGAACGACAGTCTGGGGCTGGGAATGTGATGGCCATGATTAATCTTAGCCTGTTCCACAGAGGTGAAATAAATGGAGGATACAGGAGAGAATTATTAAACTGTTTGTTAAAGAGTTTTAACTTGGAGCTTTACATTTTTATTTTGTAGTTTTTGTTCTTTATTGTTATTTTTAATGTCATTTTTTGTCCATCGGTGCTTCCTCACTACAATACCCAGCATGCATTATACAAATACATTATACAATCACTGGATTATTAACTGGACTAAATGACACTGACATTTGGCAAACAAACACAGGTTAGAGACAACTCCCTAGCAGTTCATCTAGCCACCCAAATTTCAGACAGTCAGCCCACAAATATCACCACCAGACGGGGGTCTTTCAAGTGAAATATTCAGCAATATACACTCACATGCCACTGGCACCACTGTACAATAATAGCAGGAATACTTACATGTTTACAGCTATAACAGTTTTTGTCTATAATGGGTTTGTCTATAATGATTAGCTAGGCTTAGTGGGTTCTTGTGTTTGAATGAGGAGACGCAGCCCTGCAGGGTCTGGTGCCACATCCATCATGACAACATCAAACTAAAGCAGCTTTCTCCATTCACATGCTGGAGCTCAGAGCAAGGCTCACTAACAGCACTCTGTTAGTCCAATTTATCTTCCACCTGTCCCAACAGCAATCCACGTACACACTCTCCCAACATCCCTTCCACAAACTCTCTGAAACAAACGTTCTGAAAGCCCACAGTACAATCTTGAGATTTGGATTCATTATTTAATATAAACACATACTCACTCATTCCTACAACAACAAAAAAGAAAATAACAACAGCTACAAACTACACTCATTAAAAAATCTGAGACCTACATACATGGATAGATATCACAAAGAACAAACAGGGGTTGGACAATGAAACTGAAACACCTGGTTTTAGACCACAATAATTTATTAGTATGGTGTACTAGGGCCTCCTTTTGCGGCCAATACAGCGTCAATTCGTCTTGGGAATGACATTTTTTGGATACAATCTGGATTTGCACCCGAACATCCCTTTCAGACAGCTTCCTCTTGCGTCCAAAGTTAATCCTGTTGGATGTGGTTGGTCCTTGGTGGTGCTGACATTATCCTGGATACCGTGGCTCTTGATACGTCACAAAGACTTGCTGTCTTGGTCACAGATGCGCCAGCAAGACGTGCACCAACAATTTGTCCTCTTTTGAACTCTGGTATGTCCCCCATAATGTTGTGTGCATTGCAATATTTTGAGCAAAACTATGCTCTTACCTGCTAATTGAACCTTCACACTCTGCTCTTACTGGTGCAATGAGCAATTAATGAAGATTGGCTACCAGGCTGCTCCAATTTAGCCATGAAACCTCCCACAATAAAATGACTGTGTTTCAGTTTCCAACATTGTCCAACCCCTGTATATGAAATGTAAAAAAGATAACTGCTTTTGTTCATCTCAAATTGGAACAAATCTTCTCAGAGTGGGTGAGTTATGTAGCACTTCATAGGCCTGATTTGTAAATAAAATAATCTGAAACCAGCTGCACTACAACCAAAATACAACAGTAAATGTATTCTAAACTGATTATATCAATAATAAAAGGCATGACACTTAAAAGACTGTGTAAAAATATGATAATCTACAATAAATTAATACATTTCCATTAACTGCATGAAGACGTGGAGGGGCAAACACTCACCTGTCTGCCATCCTGTCCCACATTTGTTTGCCCCCTCACCACTGTCCTGATGTTATCATCCAGTCGTCTGATGAAATAAAGCAAGAAAAAAAATTGAGACCATTGTGTAGGAATCACTAGTGTACAGTGTGTGAACACTGAGTAATAAAATTGTTTTTGTCAAATTAAAAGCTCACCTGATTTTGAGGCGAATCTTGTTGACCACTTCATCTATGTTTGCAAGTGACTGTTAAAAAGAAAAATTACAAATTATAATAAAATGTGCATTAAAACATTCAGCAAAGTGTATGTATAAGTACAGGCTAATGTCAGCAGAAAATGCTGCACAGTCACTCAAAGAAAAAAATATTAATTCGGCCCAGTAACAAACTGTACACTGTAGGATGTGTTAGCCGTGCATTTCTTAGTATTAGTCGATATTCAATATTAAAAAAAAAATTTAAGTGTGGCACCACCTCTACAAAAACAGCCATAATTTCCTTCTAATTTTCCAATGGACCCTCAGTAAACACTTTTCTCTATGGCCTTAGATACATTACTGAAAGGCAACAGCACTACCTAGTGGTCGACAAGAGGAGAAAACAATATGGCGCAATGACAGAGGACATGAAAATAAAAATAAAATACAAGTTCTGTTAGGCAGTCCTCACACTTTTTGATACTGTGTATTTTTTGCATGAATTTGACCATCTTTCAACATTGTGTGTGTGAGTGTGTGTGTTTCAGCTGAAAAGGTCAAAATATGCATGAGCTATATGTATATGTAATGATTAGATTAAGGATATTTATAATAAGTTGACAGTTGTCCAAATAAAATAAAATAAAATAAATGTAAGGTCCTTTATTAGTTGTGTTATGTATGCATGTATCAGGATTATCCCTACTCATTTTAAAATGTGAACACTGTGTAAGCAATGAGAGCAAACATTCAAATTTTCATTTATAACCTAATATCCAGGTCAGTGCCCTCATTAGCCCCACTCCCTCTCACTGATCATTTGGAGACAGCATGCAGGTCAAGCATGTCCTGTGTGGAGCAGTAAACATACACTGGAAGCTCCTTTGCCATTTAAACTGGGATTTAATTGAACTGGAAACAAGTGGATGTTTTCCAACTTGGATTAATCTCTGAGAGTTCATCACAAGATGAAGAGACTGGGGTTAGACAGGTCTCAGTTTGTTGTGGTGCACACGTGTGTGTGTCATGTCCGTAGGTTATGTAGATCCTGAGATATGAAGTGTGTATCTCAGGATCTAAGAGTTAGAGTGAAGGCATGCAGAGTAAAGGATGAGAAACAGATCAGGTGTGAGGGGAGATGTCATGTGACCTACCTGTTCAGTGGGAAACAAGGTGTTGATGTATTCAACAGCATTGAAGTCTGGTCGATCAAGAGGGTCTTGACTGGGGAAAACCTACAGAGAGAGACAGAGACAGAGAGAGAGAGAGAGAGAGATTCAAATATCAGTCCAGATATGGCTTAAATTATTTCAGCCAATTATAGAACCAATCCTTCTATATGTTAGTGAGGTGTGGGGGGCACTCTCAAATTACAATTTTTACCAATGGGAGAAACAATCCATAGAAATGATACACACCAAATTCTTGCAAGTGCATTGAACAGCAACAAACAATGCCTGCAGAGCAGAATTAGGACAATTCAAAATTCAAAAAAGGATTATTAAATATTGTCTACATCTAAAAAACAGTGACCCCCACTCCTATCACCATAAAGCCCTGCAATGAGCTGAACACAGAAAAGAATTCCCTCACACAGCTGGTCCTGACACTAAGTTCACTAACACACACTAACACTGTTACTAGCCTGCAGTTCAGTCAGTCTGAACAAACCAAATCCTAACCCTCCTAAATCTAAACTACATCACCCACTGGAACACAAGCACAAGCACAGAGCAGAACGCAGTGCTATCTGTCCCTAAAACAACAGTACACTGTAACGAATTACCTGAGCACAGTGACTGACCTTAAACACCGAAAAACACTGACAAACTACAGCTGCTACAGACAGTCCTGGCTGCCCAAAGAGCAGAGAATGTGCCAGCAGTGCCACAGCAACACTGTAGACACAGAGCTGCACTTCCTCACACAGTGTGGAAATTGAAACCCGTACGTGACAAATACTTTATATTATTTGAAATAATTCACCCCCAATTCAGGGTCTGTCTGACGACCACAAACTGCCCCTGCTGTTAGGAGAGCAGAGAGACTAGCTGCACAATATATCTCAGCCTCCCACAACATGAAGGACAGTGAGTGACCCCTAACACAGTACGCACACACACGCACACACACACACACACACTGGTAATGCCCTGAATTGAATTTAATCATATTTGTTCATTAACACTGTTCATTTCTACTTGTTATTTTGTTATGCTTGTGTAATAATAAAGTGTGTATGTATATATTTTAGTTACATATACACACACATACATTATATATATATATATATATATATATATATATATATATATATATATATATGTGTGTGTGTGTGTGTGTGTGTGTGTGTGTGTGTGTAAATATTGTTAGTTATGTTCTTGATGATGCTTTGGCAATACTATGTGAACTGAACTGACAGAGAGAGTAAGAGAGAAGGAAAGAGACAGACAGACAGAGAGATACACACAGACAGAGTGAGAGTGAGAGAGAGAGAGAGAGAGACGGAGAGAAAGATACAGAGAGAGAGAGAGAGAGAGAGAGAGAGAGAGAGAGAGAGGAGGAGGATGTCTCACAGCAGATTCTCCATCCAGATCGAACACTCAGCTCAGTAGAGCTCAGTGAAGGGTCATGGTTAGAGAAACGCAGCTGTAGATCCTCTCAGACGGTGAAGAACAGTCTGTCCTGCTGCTGTTGTTCGGCTGTTTTAATAAAGCCCTGCTGAGCTGATTCGCTGACAGACCGGAACTAGCCGGCTACCGTTAGCTAGGCTGCTAACTACAACACATAACGACCCAACCGTCCAAACACAACCGTTTAAAACGCCTACCTGCTCAATGGCCAGCTGCACCTCCGGAGAAAGGTGCAGAATCGCCTCCAAATCCTCCGCAAACTCCACTTCTTCCTCCTCCATCATTGTAACAGCCGGCTGACAGGGAGGCGTAACTGTAGCACAGCTGCGTTACAGCCGTTACTGCCGTTACTGCCACCAACCGCCCTGGAGCCCAGCAGCTCCACTGCCCTCCTTCACACTCTAACTTCTGACTGGTGACATCAGCCCCTCACTCAGTAATACAGAGCATTGGATTACTGACCCCCACACAGAAACACCTACCAAACATCAGCACTGCTGATTCTTTATTAACTGTGTGTGTGTGTGTGTGTGTGTGTGTGTGTGTGTGTGTGTGTGTGTGTGTGTGTGTGTGTGTGTGTGTGTGTGAAAATGAGCTGCAAAAAGATGTCACAAAAAACACACTGTACGTGTACACACCCATCACTGTGTGTCATTAAAAACACACTGTACGTGTACACACCCGTCACTGTGTGTCAATAAAAACACACTGTACGTGTACACACCCGTCACTGTGTGTCATTAAAAACACACTGTACGTGTACATATCTGTTACTTTGTTTGTGTCATGGTTGGAAATGTTCATACAAAGCAAATTTGAAGTTTCTACATTCCCAGCAAATTTATTTTTTAATTAAATTACAACACAATCAAATCTTAAACATGACCTTTAGAATAAAGAAAGAATAAACACTCTTTTACATTTTTCAAGTAACATTTGCATCCTGCTTTTTTTCTGAGCAGTCAAGTGTGTTTCTGCCTGAGTTTTGTCCCATCTGAGTATAAATGCACACCCTTACACGTCCCACATATACAGACAAACAGGTCAACAAGGTTTTGTGTGAGCCTATATACAATTCACATTCCTGATCATGAATAACAGTACAGTGTGTGATATGGTACCACAAAACCAGTACAGTAATCATGCAACAGTAATCACTCCCCCACATAGTTAACTATCCTTCAGCCTACCACTGAAAGTGCATCTTATCTCTGACTCTTTAACTCTGTCTTGGTTGAAGACCACATTGTTTCACAAACTGTAAATGATTCACCCGGTTAGTTAAGATATAGCTGTTGACTGTATTGTGCTTCTCTCAAGGCTATCCTGGCTGACAGTAGATCACAGGGGACAATGAACGACACACAGCAAGAGAAAACCAGTAGCATGAGTCTCAACCAAGGCGAATCTCTTTGTGGGAAAGTGTCAAAGCAACTCAGACACTTTAAATGGAGAGATATCTTTAGATGGTGAGTGACAATGTGTGCTCTGAATACACATGTGCATGTTGAAGCCTATGCTCAGGTTGCATTAGTAACAATTTTGATTAAATGTTTAGTTATTGTAGTTCCCATTTACACCTAGAACCATGTAAATGTAAATAATGAGTCACATGACACCAGGGAGGGACAAAGATACAATTGGGCACATGTTCACTGTGAGGTGTACTCTCTTGTGTTGCCAGCTATTTGGACATTAATGGTTCTGTGTTAAGTTAGTTTCAGAAGACAGTAAATCTATACTGCGACACAAGCTGTACACTGACTACTCTAAGTTTCATTTCTATGGTGTTGTTCCATGAAAAGATATAATAAAATACTTGCAGAAATGTGAGGGGGGTACTCACTTTTGTGAGACACTGGTTTGAACTATTGTTTGGCTACTACAGATTAAACCCAAATTGTCAAAGGTTGGGTTGAAGCTTGTAAAAGACATTAGTATAACCTTCACCCTCCTTGTTGCTGTGTAACCATGTCTCGTTCCATAAAGAGCTGTGGCACAGATCCACCTGGACAGTTCTCCATTAACAACTGGCTGAATCCTGTTTAGGCAACCACTCATTTACAATCTGGATAAAAGTGAACAAACAATAAAAGAAGAAATGGTCCTGTTCAGTCTGTTCAAAACTGACTCTAATAATGAATGAATGAATCTGTTCGCTACATAACGTAAAAGGATGTTTCTTATCTGAACAATAATGTGACATTTGGAAAAGAGATGAAAACGTGGAAATGTGGGAAATCATGTCTGAATGTTTGTTCTAGGCAGCTGCTGAAAACGCTGTTGATGGGTCAGGGTCTGTCAGCACTGATCTGTGGAACCGCATTAACATCTCAGTACCTGGCCTCGGCCTGCCACCTGGACGTACCCATGTTCCAGAGCTTCATCAACTACACTCTGCTGTTCCTCACTTACACTACAGCACTGCTCTTCAGACCAGGTCCATTTCATTTTTTCTCATTCAGTATTCTGATGAGCAGTAGACATGGTGTGTGTACTGTTCAAAAGTTTGGAATTACTGTTGTAATGTGTGCTTCTAATTTAATCCAATTCATGACTCACAGATGTACATTCTACAATTTTAATAAAGGATATTTTTCCATTTTAGTTTGCAAGCATCAAATAACACTTTTTTGAACAAAAGACATAAGAAGGCTGAAAACACAGGGAACATATTCTAGATCAGCATTTCTCAGTAATGCTCACCCCTGCCCTGCATATTTTTGAGTATTCCCTGTTCCCACCACACCTAATTCGACTAATCAGCTCATTTTCAAGCCCTTCAGAGTTGCACAAGGTGTGTTTAAGCTAAAACATGCAGATCAGGGATGTCTCCAGGGCCAAGGTTGAGAAATACCAGGAATCAGCAGCCCAAATTCTTATTGTTGCTATTTGACCAGCAGTCTGCACAACTATCTACAGGGCAAAAAGGTTAGAGGACCAGCAGGTCTACATTAATTCCAGCTTTTAGAACCATTTATAGTTTATGAACCTGTTACCTAAAAGATGGATGTGACACAAAGCAGGCAGGATGTGTTTAGGAGGAGATTCAGCTGTAAACTGAAATTACAGCTTTTAATTCCCTTCAGAGCTGTGTGTCTAAAACAGCTCAGAATTAACAAACAGCTAAACTAAAGTTTATTCTTCACACTGACCATCTCTGCTCTCCTTTAACTGCACACATGAGTAGGAGAGTCTTTCACACCCTAGTGTACTAAACTGAAGCCAAATTACCAATAAAAATCTTGTGTATTTTTTAACGAGACATCCAATATAATTGTGAGGAATAATCTACTGTAATTTAATCTATCCAGTTATGAACTAATCTCTAATATTTAGTCACTACTTAATTACTATTGCATCTCAAAAAATATTAATCTTTTGTGTTCAAAATTTCACAGAATGTAATGAATATAAAAATATATTTAAAATATATATATTTTATAACCATATACTCAAAGTATATACTCATTACTTTTTGATCATTAAATTACAATATAATAAAAAAATTTAATTTTTGAGATGCAATGGTATTTTCTTTTTAATTTCACTGTCAGGTTGATTACAGCATCAGTACTGTTTTTTGGCAGCTTTTTGAGGCTTTATTTAATATAAATAAATATAACTCCATCATATCAGAGGGTTTATGCTGATATATGTGGTAAAAGACATTGCACTGCAGGTCTGTGTAAACTACTTCGTACGTCAGTCATTTTTGACTTGTAATGTTTTTTAATTGTAAAAAAAAAATTTTTTTCAGGTCATATTTATCATTATGTTTTTGGCATTTATACACATTTATATTAAGGGGCTTGTTGTTTAATTTTTACTCCATTAAGCAAAATAAGAGATGGTTCCAAACTTTTGAACACCTCTGAGTAACATCCAGGATGCCTCTCTTTTAATGTAGGTGATGGAAATATTTTGCAGATATTAAAGACAAACTGGTGGAAGTATATCTTGTTGGGTCTGGCTGATGTGGAAGCAAATTATGCAGTGGTGAAAGCATACCAGTACACCACTTTAACAAGTATCCAGGTAAAAACAGCTCCTATTGAGTCCAATGTGTCCAATGAAAACCACCATCTCAATTTTTGTAAATTTTATAAAGTTTTCTGCATGGTTTGAACTCTGCGGCTGCTCTAGACACCTTGTAAATAAGTCTGGCTGAATAGAACAATAGAAATGCTCTAAAATTGCTTTTTATTATTCTTTTATTATTCTTATTTTACATTACATTCCATTCAAATTTAAGTTTATTTTTTTGCCCTCTGCTGTAAAGTCACCATTTTGGAGATACATCTTTTTCACTGGACAGCAACGATATGATTTGTCTTGTGTGTTACTGTAGCTGTATAACTCAGCAAAACGTGTGTTACTGTGTTTCAGCTGTTGGACTGCTTCATCATCCCGGTGCTTATGGTCCTGTCCTGGTTTTTCCTGAAGGCACGCTACAGAATAATTCACTATGTGGCTGTGTGTGTGTGTTTGGCTGGTGTGGGAGCCATGGTTGGAGCTGATCTCATTGCAGGCCGGGACCAAGGGTCAAGTGAGAACACTGATCACAGACTTTCTGCCTCTCAGTTTCTTCCAGGCGCATTTTTTTTTTTTCATCTTTTTGGAAACCACTGTTAGTGATCAAAAACCTTGGTGAACGTAGCAAAGAGAAATTTTATTGGGTAATCCAAGATGTCCAGACATCACAGTCTTGGACTCGCTGGATGCAAGTGTCTGTTTACTGAAGGAAGTGATGGATTAATGATGGACATGTTAATTGGAAGAAAGATAAAGGTTACCAGGAATAAAACATTTAGACTGACTGAGCAATATTTATTGAGCTAAATATACAGAATGTTTCTCAGTGTGGTGTCCTGTATAACAGAGCATGGCAGAAGTCACAGCATGGAGTTGTAGAGGTTCCTAATGGTGTCCTGTGATATTCCATCCCATGCAGCTTGAATACTCTCACTCAGTTCCTGCAGACTTTGCAGTAGAGGTGGAGTGTTAATAGTGTGTCCAAAAGCATTCCACGGATTTTCAAGCTGAGCTGAGAGCGGAGTGAGGGAGCAGAGAAAAGGTTTCCACAAGATTGAAACAGAGCGTTATTTAAAAACTTTAAAACTCTATATAAACAATATCACCTCAGCCCATATCTTACTCTCTTTATATCCTAATATAGATATAAATATTGATATATCGCCCAGCCCTATAATACAGTATGTCTTATAGTACCACGCTTTAAATGTTGTTTCAGCCACATAAATCCAAGCAAATTAAACCAATCCAAACTATAAACACCTATAAATCCAGGAAGTTGAACTCGTACCTTAAAATCACATTGAACCTCAAAATATTTTATTACACTGCTACTTAACATGCTAGTTAAAATAAATGGCTTTCTCACTGGTGCAACATTCTCATTTCATTTGTGTGTCAACAGCTAGTAACATCCTGCTGGGAGATGGTCTGGTGATCCTCAGTGCCACTCTGTATGCCATATCCAATATGTGTCAGGAGTACACAGTGAAGAACCGGAGCAGTGTGGAGTTCCTGGGCATGCTGGGACTCTTCGGAATGCTCATCAGCGGCATACAACTGTGAGACTCTTAGGTGTATATCAATTTGCATGTCAAGGTCAATGTTATACCTCCTCTGGACTGCCCTTTATTTAATCCCAACCTGTTATAAAGGGTATTAAGCGTAATTATGTCTGATCTTCCCATTTTCTATCCTATAAAACACACCTTGACCTGATTTTAAATGGTGTGTAATTATGATCTCACACAGCAAACATACTAAGCAACTAAATTATTTACTGATCAATTATAAAGTTTAATACCCATAACTACAATAATATAGTAAAACTATACTATATTAAAAAGATTACTATAAGTATTATTTTTACTGAGTTTTCCTATATTCATTTAACATTAAATTAACATTTACATTACATTGGAGATACATGTTTTTTTGGACAATGACAGTATGCAGGTCATGAAATATACATACAAACATAGATGTGTGTATAATGTTGCTGTTAATAAAAAGCTGTAAACTTAACTGTCAGATTTAAAGTCCAAAATATAAAAAGTTAAATAAATGAGAAAATGAAGATTTTTTTACAGTGATGTGATACACTTTTCAGTCATAGCATTGTGTAGGTACCTTCATGCTGCCAAATTACTCCGACATATCAGGGCATGGACTCTTCAGGACCTTTGAAGGTGTCTTGTGATATCTGACGCTAAGACGTTAGCAGCAGATCCTAGTCCTGAGGTGGGGCCTCCATGCTTCCATGTTGCTGGTTCACCAATTGGAGCACTTTTGGTAGATAATGACCACTGCATACTGGGAACACCCCACTAGATCTACCTGATGCTTCAGAGATTCTCTGACCTAGTTATCAGAATTAGGTCTGGTCAAAGTCATTGAGATCCTTATACTTTGCTCTATGAACTGAAGATCACAGGTTCAAATCCTGGGTCATGCTGCTTGACAATGGCAGGCGGAGTCTGAGAGAGCAAAATTGTCCATCTTCTCTCCCCACATCATATCCGGTGTGATGCTGGTCGGCACAGGCGTTGTATCAAAGCTGGGGGCCCGGTGCTTTCCTCTGAGTGATTTGGCTGCCCTAGCAATGGTATACGGTATGCAATGGCAGCAGTATGAAAAGAGGCAGTGGCTGAAGACATTTATCAGAGGAAGCATGTCTTCACCCTCCGTGCTGGGAGCATTGTATGTAATAGGGGGAGAATCTTATCCCCCTGAGATGGGGAAACTGCCAATTACAAGATTGGGCAATTGGCACTTCTAAATTGGAATGGGGAAAATTGGTGTTAAATAAATAATAATTCCTATTATATCTCACCACTTGACAGTTGCCATAGGGAAGAATGTCTGATCAAAATATACAGCCTTTGTATTGTATTGTATTGTATTGTTGCTAAAGCTTTTCATGTTGTAATACAGAGTTTCTCTAGCTCAAATCAAATGTTTCAGTAATGGGCTAATAATTGTGTAATAAATAACGTTTAAGGGTTAATCCACATCTTTTCTTTGCAGTGGTATTTTAGAACACATGCAGATAGCAAGTATTGAGTGGACGTGGCAAATCGGTAAGACCCCTATGCTTAGTGAATAAGTGTAATGTATTATTTAGGAATCTGTCTTAATGTTTTGTCTTAAAGTCCACCCAATATTATAATGGTCTGAACACCACTCTCTTCTCTCCTCAGTTCTACTCCTGAGTGGCTTTGTGCTGTGCATGTACGCTCTCTACAGCTGCATGCCATTGGTGGTGAAACTGAGCAGCGCTACAGCAGTAAACCTTTCTCTGCTCACTGCTGACCTGTTCAGCCTGTTCTGTGGCCTGTTCCTGTTCCAGTATTCAGTGAGTGCAATTAAGAATCTGACACCAGTATACAGTGACAACCTGACATGGTCAGCAAGAGCAGAGCATGTTTCAGCTGCATATGAAGAGAAGAAAGACCTTTTGACAGAAGGACCATGCCTTTGTGCTCTGTGTTGGCAAGTCTGAGCTCAGTGTGGGGTTATTGTGACCTGCTTGCTGGTTATGATTCTGTTCATGCATAAACTTAAGAGTGTGTTGTTTTATTTGTATGTGTCCCTTATTTATAATATTTATCATAGAGAAATCTTATATATGAACATATATAGAACAGAGCTGTGGAGCAGTGGAACTGTGTTCACTGGAATGATGGTGCTCCATCCAGTACTTTTGGGATAAAGGTGAGGTGGGGTGAAGATCATCCATCACCCTGACCTCACTAATGCTGTCACTGAATGAAACCAAATCCTTACAGCAATGGTCCAATATCTAGTCGTCCCTGGACAGTACATACAGCTACTCCAACAAAAGTATGATAAACTCCTTTTAATATCCTTGATTTAAGAAGAAATGATGAATGAGCATCGTATTAGCAACCTTCCAGTCACAAGGCTGGTTCCCAAACCACCAGGACACTGCTGCTGTATATAAAGACATTCCCCATATTCAAATATAAATCATCTATTTCAAATCTATATTGTTGCCATATATCAGATTTCCATATAGGATTGTTGTCATTGTGGGCTGTTTTCCATGTTCGCTGATGTCAATGTGATGATGGAAGCACTGACCTCAGTTCTCTGTCTGCTTCCCCCTCAGTTCTCAGGACTCTACATCTTGTCATTAGTGACGATCATGGTGGGTTTCATCATGTTCAACGCTGTACCTACACCAAGCCCATCCACTGGATCAGTGTTTGAGGAGGGAGGCTACGACAACCAGGCTGTTGAGGTTGATGATGAAGAACAAGTGGGCTCTGCAACTGATATTAACAGTGAACTGGGTAGGAAAGAGAAAAGCGAGACCAGTTCCAGAGGGAACATTCACTCAGCAGAAAACAGCTGTGTTGTTATAAGCAATTCTGAAATGTAGCTGAGTAATGAATAGCATCAATAGATTACATTTTTACTGATGAGGTGATTTATTTTATACAGTATGATATATTCACTTTAATATTTCACTTTCTTCAATCAAGAGATTGGTGTGTATATTGTTGCTGTTGTGTAAAATCCTTTAATCTCCATTCTACTGACATTCATCAATTTCACGATAAATGGGCCAATAGAATGTTTCAAAAATCATTTTGTACAGTATTAACTTCCATTGAATTGTTTTTTTTTTTTTTCAAAATTTTAAATGTGTTAATAACAGACTAGTTGTTATTAAATAATATTTACCAATAAGCCTAAACATTATATTTAACATTCACTGTCCATTTTCTCAGCTCCTCTTACCTTGCAAAGGCACTTTGTAGTGCTATACAGACTAGTTCATCTGTTTCTCAGCATACAAATCAGGTTTAATGTGGGTGGTCATTATTAGCACTGCAGTGATATTGACATTGTGGTGGTGTGTTAATGTGTGATGTTTGTCCTCAGTGTCAACACTGGACTGAGAATAGTCCAGAAATATCCAGCCAACAGCATCCTGTGAGCACAGATTAAGGACAGTTCTAGGGCCCGGTGGTTGTGGGTTTAATTCACGCATTGGTTTGTTGTGTTCTTGTGTCGGCATATTGATTTCCTCCTGTGCCCCAAAAACACAGGTAGGTGAAGTGGCTAGGTCAAATTGCCCACTAGTTTTGAATGTGTGTGTGGGACCCTCTAAAGGACTGGCGCCCTGTCCAGGGGGTATTCCTAGATTGCAACCAATGGTTCCAGATAGGTTCCATGTCCCTGACCAGGAAGAAGCAAATATGAATAAATGAACCAATGTCCCTTTAAGGCAGCGTTTCTCAACACTGGCTCTGGAGGCACCTCTGCTCTGAACATTTTCTGGTTTCCCATGCTCCCAACACCTGATTCAACTAATCAGCTCATGAACAAGCTCTTTCAGATTTGCACGGGGTGTGTTAAAGCAGTGAATACTCTCAAATGTGAAGAGAAGGGTGCCTCTAGGACCAGGATTGAGAAACACTGCTCGTTATTGAGCTGATTAGTTGCATCAGATGGGAGCAGGGAAATCTCTAAAACATGCAGGGTAGGTATGGCTTCAGAACAAGGGTTGAGAAACACTGATTTAAGGCATTTACTAGACTTCGTAAAAAGCAAAGATCAAGCAAACGAAGGAACAAGACTATATGTAGCAAGGTAACAAGATTTTTTTTTTTATTCGACATTTGTTCTTTTTTATTACCGCGCTTCCTCTTCATTTATAACTTTAATAAGATGGACAGTTAGATCTATGCAGCCCCAAATTTACAGGCTATATACAACGTAAACTTTCTCCATAGGGAAAACACACTTTTGTATATATAATATCAATGTGGAAAGAGGTCTGAAAGGTTGCCCCGTAGTATACAGTACTGTACATGGTCCCCCAAACAAAACAATAATAGAGCAAAATAAAATTCCATAGTCAGCATTAAAACAATAGTCATTCATCTACGTGCAAAAATCAGACATGGACTGAAAAAACATTTTCTCATTGGTGATCTGTACATCCTAGTGTACGTAAACATGATAAAATTTCAGTGACCATAAAGGAAGCTGGTAAACTCTTCTCACACGTGAAACATCTAAACAAACAAAGGGACTTTCTTGCTAGGTTAAGTGAATGCTTGGTTGTACTGATATATGTAAACGTGGGTCGCACTCATTGGGGCACATGAGCAGCATCACAGTGCTCAAGGTTTCTTAAATCAAATCTCATTCGACACAAAGGCTGTGCTCAAGCTGCAGCACCGTGGAGCGGTCAGCGTGGTTCAGCAAAGACTTTTTGGGGACCTTTGTGTGAAGAGCCCTGCTTCGCCTTGAAGTAAGTAAGTGGTCCTCCACCTTTATACTTTTATAAACTTGCTGCAGCCAAAAAAACAAGATCTGAAGCTTTGGATAATGTACTGTATCTCCTCACTCCATTTCCACAAAAGAACTAAGACACAAACACGCTACTGAATACATACACTCAAATTAAACTGGATCAATCAAACTGTAGAAGACAAAACTTGACAAACAAGGTAGAATGCTGGCATACACACCTAACACACACAACTTCCCTACTCACAAACCAAGAGCATGCAGAGGCAGTCAAGGTTGCTCCTGCCAGCATATATGAGCAAATTCACATTCATCAGCAATGACCAGATGAAGGCCTTGAATAGGTGCATCAGAATGCAGAAAAAGTACATTCACAAAGGAGTTCAGAAACGTCTGTCCTTTATGCCCCTTATATTTAAACCCACCACACGGCATGATGATATAGACAGAACTGGGATCTAGAGTCAAAACGAGTGTTAAATACTGGGTTTCGTTTCAGCTAATGGCTGCTTTGTTGAATGAGAGTGCAGTTGCGCTTTGTCGACAGCAGAGGGCGTCTGTGCAGCATTGAACAGGACTGCAGTGCCAAGAAAGGTACTGGTAAAGGCACAGGCAAAGATTACACTCACGCATCCCTCTCTCAGAAAAGGTCATATTACTACAATCAGAGCAGTACAGCAGCCTCCTCAGTGCCAGAGCAAACAGTACCACTGGAACTGGTACTGGGATGTGTACCTACTGGCCCAGAAATGCCTTGTTGAGCTTCGTTCTGAAAGCAGATCAATAATTAGCCATGTACTAGAAGTGGTCACATTAGAGAAAGGCCTCATTCCACCCTTGTTCCAACAATACTTAAACACCAGGGCTTGGGGGAAACCTGGGGGAAGGAACCACCTTCTAAATCCACCAAACTCTAAACCCTAAGGGTCCACAAGAGTCGAGCTCCATTAGCTGATGAGGTTCTATGCTAAGCCACAGAGCACTAATCATTGCGGAATCCATGCCTCCAGTCACATGACACAACAGAAGCTTTTGCTGACACCCTTCTGTGACTGGTTAGCACTCTGTCCACAATGATACACTCCACTACTACATATGAACGGGCACGCACGGGCACGCACGCACACGCGCACACCCCCACACACAGTGAGCAGCACAATAAAACTCTGGACATCACACTCTGATTTGATCCACATACAAGGATACGAAATCTGTTTTTTTATGTATTTTACTGTATATCATTACATACTTATACATTTTTTGATTTCAGAGTCTATATCATCTTGTCATTTGGAATGTATTGAAAGTTCATCTGCTGTAATGCTGTATGATTGCTGGGGTCCACTAGTCCATCCATGCCCTAATCATGAGGTTGCATCACACTGCTGCTTCAGGCCAGCTTCAGCGTGCTGACGGGAAAGGAGGGCATGGTCACCATGGTGACTGGGTTGAGGACGGTCTGGCCCGCCAGCTGCGGGTGATGAGTGACCACCTGGGCCGTCTGTTTGGCCACCATTGCGGCGGCCTGCGGACTGGGCTGAGGGGTTCCGTTCACCTGGCCGTGGGAGAGCGTATGAGCAATATGGCTGACCACAGTTGGCTGGGTGACAGTGACAGGCTGAGGATAGAGCGTGGACAGGTGCTGGCCCAGGTGGGCCACAGGGTGCACTGTGATGTGGCCGATAGGCTGAGGTCCATTGGCCAGCTGCTTGGGACCCGCCTGGATGACGTGGTTGACAGCCTGGATGACTGAAGCATGTGAAGCAGCCGCAGCAGCGTGGGTGATGACTGTCGGTTGTAGACTGGGAGTGCTCACAATGTGTGTGTGAGTCGGCACAAGGCCCTGTGGAGTCACCCCTTGGGCATGGGGCTGCTGGGGTACCAAAGCAGCTTGGCCATTAGGGGCCTGGGCTGGGGTGGGGGACAGAGAAGGAGCAGAGGGCTGGGCTGGGGCCGAGGCTGGGGCAGGCTGGACTGTAGGAGCAGGCAAATGATGTTCGGAGGATTTGAATGGGATGGATGCGTGCTGGGTAAGAGACGGGGCCAGGTGGGGCTTCCTCAGCTCCGGCTGCAGGGCGAGAGGCACTTTAGGTAAGGAGACAGGCGCAACTGAGCGGCTGTCCTCCTCCATGTCCTCATCTATGTTATCTTCACCTTCTGTGGAAGCAAAATTCAGAGCAATGAACTCAGAGGAAGTCACTGTCCTATAATTTTAGTTGTCTTGGTTTGTAATTAACAGATGTGCTTCAATTTTCCTTCACAGCAAAAAAATACAAGTGCACCTAAAGCCAAACAAGGACTTTTTTAAGACAAGCGTGCATGCAAAAGAGAGACATTCTGTGGGGGAGTTGGAATTTGGCACAACACTTGATGTCTAAAACAGCTATTAACTACACTTTAAACAATTAAGTGCTTCGAAAGGTTGTTTGAGCCAAAAGAAAATGTTACCTGAGGCTGTGGAAGTAGACACCTGATCATCCTCAGGTTGGACAGTCTGGCGCAACACTCGGTCGACCTCCATTACGTCCATCCACTGGCTGAGGTCATTCTTTAGTTCGGCCAACCTCTGCTGTGTGGAGATCTTTTCCCGAGCCAATCGCTCCATCTCATGCTCATACTCCTTCTCTTTCCTCTTCAGAGTCTGCAAAGAGGGCAGAGAGAGAGAGAGAGAGAGAGAGAGAGAGAGAGAGAGAGAGAGAAAAAATAGTTAAATCTAGGACTTCCAAGAATGATGAAGGTTCTAGGAATCAGTACAGATTTACAGCCATCAAGGCCATTAATGCTCTAAATTTTCTCAGAAATGGAGATGAAGGAAAGAACTCTGTCTCTCAGCAGACCAAGTCCAAGAACAATGTGCCCAGACATTGAGTTCACTGCACCCTGCAACCCCCCCCGTCCCTGCATCAGGAGTCTTTCCATAAATCTGCATTATAATCAGTGTCTGCCGTTAGGACTGAAAGGGCTTTTATAGTTGAGAAGAATCAGTACTGCTCATATAACCTCATGACCCTGTCTTGCCTTCTGTGGAGTTTCAGAGAACTATGAACTCGTGATAAGAATGCATGCATTTGTGCATGGGTAAAGGTGAGGGAACCTTTCCGTGGTCTGACGTGCAGCTGTAAAGTTCTGCTTCCTAATGCAGGCCCTGGTCTGTTTGCGCTTATTAGTACAAAAGCCCCTCCCATTCCCGGTGTTCACTACACACTCCAACACCTTCTGGGAAGGGGGAGGCTACACTAGACAGCTCTAGGCCAGTTAACAGGCACAGACAGGCTTGTGGGTGGAGCTTATGGAAGACCAAGTGAACCAATCATAGGTGGACATGTGGGCTGAAAGCAGTGAGTCACAGGCCCTCACTGTATACTAGCACTAGCACTCTCCCACAAATGAGAGAGAGAGAGAGAGAGAGAGAGAGAGAGAGACCTGCTCCATCTCAGTGACCTAGTTCCCCCCTCCACTCAGTCAGCTGACACAGGAGCAGTGCACAGGCAATAAGGACACATGGCTTAGGCCTTTAAGAGCTTGGAAGTGGATGGATAAAGATTACGGTGTCTGTACACACAGACGATATTCTGGCTCCACAACACACACACACACACACACACACACACACACACACACACACACACACACACACACACACACACACGAGATAATAAAACTAAAGAAAATACACCATCACTCACAAAATGAAGCACAAAGGTCAAGATGCCAAGCTAGCTTCATGGCTTTCATTGTCTCAAGTGAGTGCTTTACAGTTATGCTGAGAGGCAAACTTGATGTTCAGTACATTTTAGACAGCTCTTTAGTCAGGCTTTCATCCTGGATTAGAAATCCAGCCTGTGGTCTTTTGGGTCCATACTTAGAACACAACCACAGATTTAGACACACTCCAGTCATTCCCTTGCTTCATTAAAAATACCTCCTATTAGCGCTGTAACACGTTACTTTATATACAAATGGTGGCACGAGTGGATCAGACACAGCAGTGCTGCTGGAGTGTTTAAATCACTTGTGCCAGTACAACACACACCACCACCATGTCAGGGGAGGAAGCACAAGGAAGCTAACAATGTTTGTTGTAAAACAACAAAAAGGGGCCTGAAACAAGTTTGGGCACGGTGCAAGATCAGTGGTTAGTAACAACCTTGTTAATGTTTTTGTAACCAACTAGTGTTTCGGTTCTTTTAAAACAGTCTCGTGGATTTTGTGAACAATCTTTTTTAGAACTAGAGTTCCTGCACCGCAAGATACTGTGAAGGGACCCACGAGCCCCACAGGAATACAGATCTTCATTTTGAGATGTGTTTAATCTTTATTCTGCTTTAGAACCCATCCTCTTTTAATCTTCAGCTTTTAGTAGACCTTTGCTTCCAGAATCTGCTGGTATTTTAATCCATTCTTTTCTTCACCACAGAATCCCAATGCCTGATTGATCCACCCCCATGCTTCAGTTCTTTTTATGAAATTCTGCACCTATGACGACTGTGAACAAGCCTAGGTATAAGAGTTTGGGACACGCAACCTGAGAGCTCAAATGTCTACACACATACTTTGATCATATAAGCTTCAGCTTACAGCGGCTGTACAAACAGCTGACCTAAGGCCAAAGATCTGGTCTTGTCTGAGACCAGAGGCTCTCATGATTGGGTAACCCTCTAGCATGGAGCAAATGGCTAATAATCCTGCACATATCACATCTCACTAGAGCTGATTACAATGCTCATCCTCTCCCTAGCCACGTGCTCCCAGAGACCATTGCTGCTGCAGCAAAACAACAACAGTATGAGAGCCAGGCCCATTTGATATGGGTGTAGAGGAGACAGAAAGAGACGGGAAAGGGGGAAGAAAAACAGGACAGGAGGCGAGACAGGAGCAGCCGTTTTATCCTTGCTGACCATTGCTCTCACAATTAAAGATAGAATCATGCACCAAAATCGACGCATGCAGCACTTCTCAGGGTAGTACCAAGGGGTTCCTCTCCCTTTGTTTCAACAAATGAGAGGCTGTCAAGGCCTTTTGTTTCAACAAATAAGATACTTGGGTCCCCTGCTGTCGTCAAGGCAACAGTCGTAAAACAGCACCGTTTCCGTGGTAACAAGACTCCCAGTCAGGTGGTGGAGAGCAGCAGGCCCAAGGGTAGGAGGGGGGGTGGGTGAGTTCTGCTGGACTAAACGCATAACTTGATGGTTCTCCTTCCAAAGAGAGAACATGATATCCTTTATGCATGCAAAGCCAAACTACACAGGGTTGTGCTTGATATGGAAGCACTGCACAGCAACACCAGTAGAATGGTGTTCAATAGTATGGCCAAAAGGAACCATGGAAAACTTGCAATGTGTTGAGAAACATGCACACACTTCCCTGCTAGCTGTAAAAAGCTTTCTGTCGCGTTATATCACAAGGGTGGTGCAATGAACTGAACAGCAGAGTGCCTTTCAGCACCATGGGAATAAATTAACACCACTAATGGTGCAAGATCTTTTCTGTGAACTGAAGAACAGAAAGTCCTGTGTTTGCCTGACTTTGATTTCAATATGTCTGATACAATATATTAGCCTTAAAATTATAACCTTAAACCATTTGAAGCACTTTCACAAAAGACCTCTACTCCTCCTCCGCATCAACCTCCTCTCCGCCCTCCCCTGAGGGACAGATACATTCTTCCCCAGCCATCTCCGCCAGGCCCCTCCTGCTGTCGGCTCTGGTGCCAACCCCTTCCTCTCTGGGCTGGCTGAGAGCTGCAGCAGACCCAGCCCCACTCCACAGCTGTGCATGCCTACTACAATTATTCACCCGCAGGGCAGACTGCTCTACAAACACCCAAACCCAGTGAACTCCACGAGCCCTCCTCCAGTTCTGTGTGGTTTAAGTGGGCTAAACTGTCTCTTGTCTGAATCTGTGGAGGCTCAACTGCTGTTCCTCGGTCACAGACTGACTCCGAGCAGGAACATGAACATGCAGACTGAGTTTAAGTGGATGAAACACCAATACGCTCCAGATTAAAAGCGAACAATAGTGCTGATGGAAACCACCTTTAGGACAAAAAAAATGGGCTGTAAGCAAAGGAGGAGCTCTGCGTTACAGTTTTGGGGCAGGAGGGGAAAGAGAAGCTGATGGTGGTTGTAAATAGTCTTTGTAGTTCTGTCTGTTCCTTACAGGGATAGGAACACATTGCCCCCTCCCCCCTGTGTTCCACCAGTCTCCGGTTAAAGCCTCTGGCCCCGCCTGAGTGTGTGTGTGTAAGTGGAGCAGACCATGCCGATTAGGCTGCATGGAGAAGGTAAACATGGCTTGGGCACCGTCACATGCAATGCGAGTGAGGAGCACATGGCCAGATCCTAGCAGGATGGTGGGGGCGAGTGCTCACAGATTCAACGTGCAGACAGAAATACAGAGACAGCTCACAAAAAGACAGAGAAAGGAGAAAGAGAAAGAAGGCCACGTTGCAGCCATGCTTCACCTCGTAAACAGGCCTGTAAAGGCAGCGGCCTTATGACTCCAATCTTCCAAACCTGCTTATTCCCTGCAGCTGGGAGGAGAAAACATTTCCATACTCTCCAGTTGGACAAAGAGAAAAGGAGAGGAAAAGCTCTGCACATAAAGGAGAGGCAAATAAAGAAAACCACATAAGAACCCGGGGCAAAAGAAAAGCTCTAAACATGTGTCTGGATGTGCTCACTGTACGCCACTCTTTATAGGTCATTCCAATAACTAGTACGCATGTTTAAGCACACACTCGGAGCTAATACTTGAGCTAGGCTTGACTGTAGTCACAGACATTATGATTAGGACAGATTATATCCTTTGCTGTTCACAGACAGCGCTGTCCTCAGGCAGAAAAAGCCCACAGACTGCCATTATGATCCACTAAGAGCATAAGCTGGGGCAACAATTACTGTCTGCATCAAGCTGAAAATGGCAGAGTTCAAAAAAAGTGAACCCAATTTTTTCCCTGATGTGTCTCCATATTAAGGCTTTTCAGAGCAGACAGCTGTTGGAAGACTCAGCTGGAAGGCCTCTATGGCACAGGCAGACCCCCTGGGCCTTCTCCTGACGGGGTTTAAACAGGACAGTTATGGGGACAGCCTGGGCCAGATTGACTAAAGTGATTACAGAGATAGAGGGCAATACTACTAAATGCTTCGTTTTCCCCAGAAACTCAACAGAAAGGGCTTTGGCTTGACATTGTTGTGACTGAAAGCAGAATAACATCCACACTTTCTAGGAATATGAAACAGATGAAACATGCAAATATATTACAGTCCAAACTATATTTCAGCTATATAAACAATAAATATTGGTGGACAGAGACCAATAGAGTGGGGTTTTATTGGTACTGACAAAAATATCAGTACCACTACGCCAAAACCCAACGAACCAAAAAATGATTTCACTGTATGGTGAGCAGGTATCTGTGTTAGATTAAAAGCTAAAAGCTCTTCCATACAGGCCGGACTGGTGGAGTGCTATAGCAATGGTTGTCCTCCTGGAAGGTTCTCCTCTCTCCAACATTGGAGCTCTGTCACTGGGTTATTGGTAACCTCCCTGGTCAAGGCCCTTCTACCTTGATCACTCAGATTGGTCGGGCAGCCAGCTCTATGAAGAGTCCTGGTGGTTCTAAACTTCAAACGTCTCAAATGTCTGGGACCTTCAACGCAGCAGAATGTTTTCTGTACGCTCGATACAATCCTGTCTCAGAGGTCAACAGACAATTCCTTAGACTTCATGGCTTGGTTTGTGCTCTGACACGCACTGTCTAATATGGGACCAATAAACAAGCATGTGTCTTTCCAAATCATGTCCAATCAATTTACCACAGGTGTCCAATCAAGCTGTAGAAACATATGAAGGATGATCAGTTGAAATAAGATGCTCCTGAGCTCAATTTTGAGAGTCAAAGGGTGTGAATACTTTTGTACAGGTTATATTTTTGTATTTTATTTTGAATAAATTGGCAAAGATTTCAAACTAAATGTTCTCACTGTCATCATGGGGTTTTGTCGTGTTTGCTGAGGAGCTCTGATAATTACTAGCAACCCTGCAGTTTGACACACCATCACCATTGCATTTGAGACACCAAACTAAATGATGAAGTGAGTTGCAACACACTGCACATCTATAACAGGAAGCGCATGGCCCTCTCCAACAGGAAGAGCGAGGAGCTTGGACAGCAAAATTTAGTTGACCAAAGATATTTTTCCTGTCTTCTGTGCGAGTGTGAAGACATGCTCCACCACACAAAGAGAGGAAATGCACAGATAAGCACACATCTGCCAACGCAGCGAGACCTCATTTACTGGTCATGTTCCCTCTCACCTTGTTTTTACCAAATGGAGGTGAGTGATCATCATGCAAGAAGGCTTTCTCCCTCCCTCACTTTCTCCCTGCTGGCAGATGAAACAAAAGACGGTCACAGGGGCAAAAGTACTTATTTAGGAAAACAATAAAGATGGCTTTATTTGTCATCTTCTCCCTGCTATTTTGCCAACCAGGAGCGAGAAGTCAGAAGTCTGCAAAAAGAGGGGTGAGGTCTGAAATCATGCCCTATATTTGAGCCATTTGGAAGTGGTGGAGAATTCCCAGTGCACTCTGGGATCCATACGGATAATATCCTCAGACATTGGGACTACATGATCTAGTAGGTAGATCTCTGATCCTTTCATCAAACAAGTTGTAGCATGATGTGTAAGATTTAACTTGCCTTATGTAACATTGCACATCCTGGGATTTAACTATTGAACATATGCACATGGTAATGACGATGCTCAAACTGTACAGCCCTAATATCTGTACTTTCCTACAATCCCTACATTCCTTACCTGGTTAGGGGACAAGGTCAAGTTTTATGTGTTGTGCCTATACACACACTGAGGGAACAGACTCTAACCTTTGAGCGAAGGGCATTTTGAGTTCTGCTTTGTTTTCATGCAATTGTACAGCTGGTGTGTTCTGGATTACTAAGTACAGTGTCACAACATCTACAAGAAACAGTCTAAAGAGCATCTAGGGGTATACATGATGATATATGATCTTTAATGGGATCAAATTCACAGCACACTGAAGGTAGCATCTGTCTGTATTTACAGAATAATTGTACAGATTAAAACTAAACACGAGAAATGGAATGGAACAAATGGAAAGTTAAACCTGCCAAGACAGGACAATGACCCAAAGCATACTGCTAAAGCAACATTCAAGTGGTTTATGGGTAAAAGAGTGAATGTATTGGAACGGTCTAGTCAAAGCCGTCACCTTAATCCAATTAAAAACCTGTGGTCAGACTTGAAGATTGCACGCTGACGTTTTCTGTTTTTAGTTGTTTGCTTCACACTCAAAAAAACAACTGTTCAAAGTTGTAGGCATAATCTGTAAATGAAATGACGCAAACCCCTGTATGTCTACCAAGATTATGTTAATGACATTTTTGCCATGTCAGCCAGCCCTAGGCTCATCAGTTCTGAGGAAATGTTCGGCTTTACTGCATGACGTTGTGTTTTGCAAGATGTACCCACAAGGCGAATGCGTGTCATTGCGCTTAGCAGAATGTAAGATAAACAGCTAAACAGCACCGCTTCCCTTCTGCCTGCGAGCAAAACTGGTTCTGCAGGTTTTACACACTTCCTGAGCCCTCAAAGCGGTGGGAGGTTTCAGAGAGCCTGCCAGGCTAAGCTTTAGCTCGTGCTTTAGTGGACAGCGCGGCAGCTGGGGTTGTGTGGCTGAGCACTGGCTCACGCAGAGTGGGGAGGGGGGGTGACGTCACGCAACTCAGGCTAGCCATGTGCTTCGTGCTCATGTGGCCAGAGCGAGCAGAGGGAGGCAGGAACTGGATGAGCAAGAAAGAGAGAAAGAGGGAAGGAGGGAGGGAGAGGGGGAGAGATAAAGAGGGAGGAGGGGCTCTACACTGGAAGGAACAACACAGACAAAGTAGTCGACTGGAACTTCCATTTTAGAGAGCTTCTCTAAAATGTTTTTAGGTGGTTCTCCTAAATGTACAAACTTGTATATAATCTCACATATAAATCTAGACCATTATATACAGGCCTACATAAACTGGTGGTAACCAATGAAGAGAAACCACAAAGCCTCCCACAAACACACCAAACAAGGAAGTCTTGACATTCTTAAAACACCTCGATCCCCTGATCACAAGTCAGTTGCTAAATGAGGGGGGGCATAAAGAAAAGTAATCCAAAGCACCAATCCCCTTACTCAATCCCCAGGAACAGTTTGTAAGGGTAAATTTACCCTCTGTCAGACGTGCAGGAGGGAGGGGGTGTAGATGAGCAGAGCGCATGCAGGCACGGACGCATGGAGTTGAGGCTGCGCGTGACTGAACCGCCCATGGCTCAGTCACCCACAGCACATGCTGTTCTCCTCCTGCAGGCTTGCCTTGCTACGACAACAACACCACCACACACACACACACACACACACACACACACACACACACACACACACACACACACACACACACACACACACACACACACACACACACAGCTCTACCATCAACACCAGTGTTCGATGCTCACAGAGACGTGAGATCAAGAGCCTGTGCAAGTCTCCAATGACTGTTCATCTGCTTCAGCAATAAACAGGAGAAAACAGCAGGTCTGCTGTAGCCCATCAAAGACTAATTACTATCAATACAAACAGGAACAAACTAAAGAGATGTAAGCAGTCAACAGAGTAACAGATTTCTGCAAAGGGTTTGACACAACAAGGGTAGTTCACAGAACAGCTGGTGTTGGATATTTGCGATGAACACTGTGAAGGTGTTCAGCTTTCTGCTACTGAGCAAAGAGGCAAAGAGGTAGCTGTGGGAGAGGGCGGCTGTTTATGTCAGTGAGTGCTTTAAATACACACTGCGTAGTAGAGGAAGGTAGGTAGAAAGGGAGAGAGAGAGAGAGAGAGAGAGAGAGAGAGAGAGAGAGAGAGAGAGAGAGAGAAGGGTGGAGGAAAGGGGGGAGGGAGAGATGGATGGAGACAGAGATAAAGAGTTAGTCAGAAAGATAAAGAGACAGACAAAATAAAGAGTCAGAGGGTAGGAAGAGAAAGAAAGAATGGAGGACTCAGATAAAGAAAGACTCAGAAGAAAAAGAAACAGAAAAGAGCAAGAGAGAAAGAGAAAGGAAAAGAGCAAGAGAAAGACAGAAAGAATGTCAGATGGTAGGAGGAAAAAAGTAAGGGTCTGAAAAAAGGAGTAGCCAAAAGAGAGTCAGAGTAAAGAGGAAGCATGAGAGTGAGTGAGTGAGTGAGTGAGTGAGTGAGTGAGTGAGTGAATGAGGGGGAGAAAGAGAGTGTGTGTGTGTGTTGTGTGTGTGAGAGAGAGAATCAAAGAGAAGATCAGTGTGAGAAAAAATAGAAAAAGAGAAAAAAAGAGGAAGAACTAGAAAGAGTCAAAAAGAGAGTCAGGGAGAAAGGGGAAGAGGAGTCAGAGAAGCAGAGAGTCAGTGAGAAAGAGCTTGAACTGAGCCATTCTACCAATAACAGCACAGAGAGTAAAGAACAGGAGGAGTGGGAGGCTCCAGGAACGTGACGGTTCCACTCATCATACCTCCATTTAGGAGGGTCACCATACTGCTATAAACCGACTCTGCTCTTCTGTCATATATAGTGCAAAATTAAAATGACAGGAATTTCCACCAGATTTATCCAGAAATGAGGATCACCTGCTGTATATCTAGGGAAGTTGTAGAATGTGATGTATGGTTATATTTGTCTAATTGACACAACAGGCCTGATCTTCTTTAAAGCTGTTTACACAACTTTTTTAATGTGACATATCAGACATTCATCTGAAAGTGAGTTTAGGAGTTTGAACCTTTCATTCCGCACGCATTTATGGGGAATGCTGAGTTGGATCGACACAAAAGTCACCTGATTTCCAATCTCGCTGTTCAGACAGTCGCGGGGGAACATAGTTGCAAATCTGATATGGATCGGATTTCAATAACACATGAAAGTGGCCCAAATCAGAACCGAATGTCAGGTTCAGTGTTTTTTTTCTGTTCACACTGCCACACAAATCACATCTGGCTCACATTTGACATAAAAGATTGTATTATGCGATGTGACTACTGCACAAGCAAACAAAGCAATGACAATGCTGAAACAATACGAGGTGTGCAGAATGCGACAAACCAGCTTCAGGCCATCTTTAAAGAAGCGAGGTGGTGCTGCTTCCAACAGCCTCGGAACCCCTGGGAGAGGTGTGTGGCAGCCCAAGGGGACCACTTTGAAGGCGAGTATTTTTTTATGAATAAAGGTCGGATACTTTTTGAACACACCTTGTATATTGCGCAGCCCTTCCTGCCTCAGACACTGCAGGCTGAAGGAAATGAAATCTTTTTAATGGCTTTCCTTTTCAACTGGGGTGTCATATTCTCTCGCCCGGCACTGATCAGTACATCTGAAACATCACCTGCCCAAGTGTCACCAATAATCAGCAAACCAGTACAATCACTGACCAAAAATCAGCTACCAGCACTGTGCAGTCACGCTCCATTTGAACCAGCTGTCAGCCAACATCCCAACAAGCCTACCCCTCTGCACATGACATGGCACTCATTTATCATTTATAGCATCAAATACAACAAAATAGCAACAACAGCACACCCTACACTTCCTGTGGTGAACTGCAACTTGTCAGAACGCCTGGCTTTCAGCAACATCTGAAAACAAAAGTGACCCAAAAAAACTGCTGTGATCTGACTAAGACCAGCATAAAGCAGAAATTCGAGCCAAGTATCTACCTGAATGTATCTTAGTGCACTTCTCAGCACACTCAGATTGGAGGTCTTCTTTTCATCCACGTTCGGGATGTTCTTCTTAAGGGTCTCAAAGCACTCCTTTAAGTGTGCACGTCTAAAAGGAGAGGGAGAGGATGGAGAGCAATGCTGATATATTCAAATCAATTCAACTTTCAGCAGCATAACGAAGAGCTTTCCCTGTTTGTCACAGGGAGCACCCTCAACGATAAACACAAGAACAAAAATGCAGAGGAGAACTGTGCAGGGCACTTAAAGCAGTATACATAAACGGTGCCAGAGAGTTCTGATGTTTTCTCAGTCTCTGAGTGGGAGTTCAACATCATGGAAAAAACTAATATCTCAGCTGTAGCCTCAGAGCTCTACAGGCTTACGCGTAATTTCAGTGTGCTGAGCAGCAAATCTCCATAATGTTATGAAAATGAAATCCAAGGACAGAGATTAAACTCACCTGTTTTTTTCCAGCTTGTTATGTACCTCCCGTGTGCCCGCTCTAAAAGCAGAGACAAACACATAAAAAAATGTTGTGTGAAATAATAATAAAATTCATCTAATTAAACTGACCCACTTTTGAAACGTTCAAATCTTTGACAAATTTAAGACACTGGGGCTGAAACTAAAAGTTCAGTAGACACAATATGGGTATGATAACACTGACCAGATGTTATTTAATACATTGAGCAATAACGGCCCTCGTTTACCACCTAGAAGTAAGGCTGGGTGATACTTCGATATTTGTACTTTATGATATTTGATATTGGGACTTAAACAGCAAGATATGAGCTGATGCAACATTGTTTATATCGAGTTTTAAGGTTTTTAAATACATTTCTAAATGACGATCTTGCAGAAAACTTTTTTCTGTTCCTTTGAAAATCTTGCACCCACCATGATTCCTTGATTGAACTAGTGATTTACACCACCTTCCCATAAGCCCACTTATACAGGTGTGTGTGCTAATCAATTTACATACTGCCGTCCCATTGCTGTTATGTAAAAGGCATAACTGATCCCTGATGAACGTGCTTCAATATTTTCAATTTTGAAAACATATGTCTCCATTAAAAAGAGAGACCCCTGAAAAGACCAGGACACATGTCTATAAAGACCCTCAGTGTTCAGACCTTTAAGTCCTGACCCAAGATCAGCTGACCTATTCAAGAACCCTCTCTGACCTTAGATACATTCTAAGAGAGACATTCGCTAAATATGATGATCACTTCAATTCGCCCCTCCTTCTTACCCTCCAGGTCTTTTCTTGCTGTCCAGATTGCGGAGGTCATCTGGGGGGCTTGCTCTGGCCACAGGGCTGGGCTGTGCTGGCTGTGGCAGCAAGGCATGCTGGGAGCCTGCAACAATGGACCCAGGATAGGGCTGCAGCAACTGTGGGGGTTTACTGCCATTGGACAGGGCCAGAGACGTGGGTGTTGCCTTCATCTGAGGGGGTACAACAGCACAATGTTGCAGTGCATGCTGGGCTGGGGGTGAGTGGGTGGCCTTTCGGGGAGGTGTGAGGCGGGGGGCGGCCGGGGGGCTGAGGGGAGTGGAAGGGGCTGCAGGTAAAGAGGTGTGGCTTGATGAAACGACGGGGATGGGGATAACTGTGATGGGAATAGACGGAGCAGGAGGAGCTTGTGGTGAAAGGGCAGAAAGCTGGGCAGGTGCAGGGGTGTAGTGATGCTCTTGACTCGAGTTCTCTGTCCACGTCATGTGATTGGTAAGTGCAGGCTGAACGCAGGACACAGCCTCCGCTCTCTGCTTCTCTGCCTCCTGTTCAAGGCGCAGCCTCTCGCGAAGCTCTTTCTCTTCTGGGGAAAAGAAGGATAAATTTGACAGGTTATTTCTTTGGGGTTTTTTGAGACTCTGAGGAGCCTCATACTTTCTTATATATGAACGAACCCCCCAAACAATCCCAAACAATGTCAGCTGTGGCCTGAGGATAGGATCCATGCCGTTTGACAGACTAAAGGTGATTTATGGCAGGGAGGATGGTGATTATTAAGGTCAACTGATGATCCCTGGAAAGATGGTTGAATTACACTGAGGGAGCTTTCCTTTGCACAGGTAATAGTAACTAATGAAGAGAACAACAGGAAATAAGTCATGGCCTAGAGGGCCCACAGCTAGAGCCTGTTGTGTACAGGTTGCGGAATACAGTTACTCCAGCTGAAAAGGAAACATGATGCCAGTCCTAGTACTCCACGTCCACCTGCTCCTCCAGGGCTATTCCAGCATCAACAAACAACACACAGACACCTTCTCAGGTCTGCCTGCTGGTCCTTTACTGAGCTGTGAGTGTCAATGAATAATGCAGTCTTACACCACTTGAGACTAGTGTGAAGAACAACCACAACTGGTAGAGGTCACATGTAATTCTAGGCTGATGCATACAGTTCATATTTAATATGCATGTACACCATAGGGGCAAATGTATCGGGACACCTACACATTACATACTTATCAACAGGGATGGCATACCTTTAAAAAAGAATGTACATACTCGTCTGCCATCGAAGTTCTAACAGCCAAATATGCCTAATGAATGGTCTCTATGCCACTGAAGTGCATTAAAGTATTGGCTCACCAATAACAGGGTGGAACAGAGAATTACTGTGGCCTAACTTTTTCAATAACAGCAGTTCTCAGATTCCTAATCCAAGTCATACCACACTGTCACAACTGCAACCAAAAGCTCGGGCACTTCCTCGTTATTGCGGATTCTCTAATTCCCCTGGTAAGCCCCTTAGAACTTACAAGGATACAGAATCCATCTAAGGTATGACTAAAAGAGTTTGTCAGACCAACAGCGAGGTGAATCCACTCAATCAAAAACATTTTCAGATGTTCAATGACTGTGGGATGACAAAGGGAAAGTAGAGAGAGAATAAAAAGCTCTTATCTCTAACAAATGCTCAGATCTACACGAAGACAGAGGAAGCATGTGAGAAAACATGGTGAGCCTACTGCATGCTGAGTGTTTGCATACGTGCGTGTGTGTCACTGAGGAAATACACTAAATCCATTGAGCAATCTGTTTAAATCTGAGAGCTCAATAAACATTTACGGCACATGGCAACAACATAGTAATGACGGCATTCTTATAGCTCTAAAGATCCATAACCTACTTTTTCTTATATTGCATTTTCCTCTGAAGCCCAACATTTGTGCGGATATATGTGTGAAAAATACTTTCCAATCTCTCATCCATAAATGTTAACAAGGCTGTTTTGGATACAGTGACTTACAAACTAATAATAGTAAATAATCTCTGATCTGATTGGCTGCCACGTCTTGGGCCTCACTTAAAAAAGCAGCTCATACTGTCACATAAAACCTATTTCTATTGGTCCACGCATCACAAAATTGACAACATGACTATGTCAAAAAGTCAAATGAATATACTAGTTTGTGTGGGAACAGATGACATTACAAAAAACATCTAATTAAATTTTCTTAATTCTCTATACACAGACTGAACTGCACATTGAGACTCTAACAGTGCTTACATACTGTCCTAAACAGGTCCATCAGATTTCCTTTCCAGCTCAAAACGTGTGTGTGTGTGTGTGTGTCTACTGGGACCTCTGAGCCACATCTGATTCTACTCCGGTAGCCCACTGTTGTAGTTACCTAATGCGATCTATGCCGTGTGATCCTACTCTTGATAGCCCACTGTCATAGTGACCAAATGTGAGCCAATCACAGCACAGCCACCCACCCCCAACAAAGCACCACGACGCTAGTCAAACAGTGAGCTTCCTACAGCCACTGAAATCAGAGTGCACACGGGGACGGCTGTCCAGTTACTATGGCAACGCACTTATAAGAAACACAAGACACAAAGGAGCAGTCTTCCACATCAACACCAGCAAAAACGTTACCATTCAAACGCTCTCAATGTTCCCTGCGCCACTCAACTGTGTCAGACCTTGACCTAGACATGCTCTGCCTTCTGGGTCCAAAACCAAAGTCAATAAATAATAACTAACATTCATATCCAGAATATTATAACCATATATCTACTGCCACTACAGCTGAAAGCCTACTATCCATCGAAGACTGGACTTGCAGTATCCCATACCAGTGGCTGCAAAATGTGTGTTCGCTCAGCTTAGGCCAAACAGCACATTCATTCCCAAAACTCTGGATCTTATGCAACCATGCACGTCTGCAGATTAGGTGGAGACCACTGTGAAGCACTATGGCACAATAAAGTGCAACCTCTACAATTTTCCCGAAAGCCACATGAGTTTTAAAAATCAAAGGTCATCGCGTTGTGTGACAGATGATGAGGTGATTACAATGATTCAAACCACAAACCACAATACGTAGTACAGTCCAGAATTCCATATAAGTCATGGAATTCCTCAAATCCATTCCCACTGAAGAGAGTTATTTTTTTTTATTTTTTAAGAATGCCAATGTGAAGTCTGTTTAGAAATGTGTTTTGTTTTCTTTGATAGTGGAATCAGAGGATAGAAAATGGTAGGTGCATAATAGTCAGAAGGGGGGCAAACAAACATACTTCACATACAAAGATACAGTAAATGGTACTGAAAATGTGGAAATGTGACAAAAAACCCCAGCATTTCCTATATATAAGCCCTCACTGATGATGATGCAGAACCATGTAACAATGAAAATAAAATGATTAAGTAACATTAATATTAAAAATGATTTCACACATCCACCCATAAACATGTATGTGCATGATATGTTGGTTAGTGGTTGTTAACGAGTTCAAGCTGGTTAAGCTGATTGATGATCTTAGCTCTTGACCAGTGAGCAGAATGACCAAGATGGTGTACCAGTGTGACCAACATGGACCAAGTATCAACAAAATCAATTGAATATACACAATGCTGGTCGACAGCTGGCTAAATTGGTGTCTTACCAGTGTAGGGTGTGTTTTAGTTTGGGTTTAATGGTTTACAGGCATTCTACTGGTTGATCAGCATGGCCAAGCTGCTTTTCCCAGTATGATCAGAATGACCAGGCAGACCAAACTGAAATCCAGCATACACAGAGTTGGTCCAGAGCTGGTTACCAGTACAGGACATGTTTCCCCTGGATGACCAGCCTTTCAACCAGCCTGACCCTCAAATTCCAAGTCAGACCATCTGAAACCAGTTCCCAGTATAAGCTGGAGTTGCAACCTCGGTCTTACTGGACAGCTTTATTCCAATCACAGCTTCCTCTGAAGCCCTGCTGTGCTGGAGAAACAGCAGGTCACGTGTGAGCGAGGCGGAGGTGGAGCGCCCTACTTTCCACTCGCGCCGAGCACGTGGCTAAAGGGGAGGGGCTTCGACCACGCGCTCCGCACAACAGGGCGGGGCTACAGAGGACACGTCACAGCCGGACCGAAACCAGGGAGAAAAACACGAGTCGGTCTCGCGCTGCAGGCTGGCGCGCGAGGTGGCGATGACAGCGCGCGCCCCCGACCCCACAACCCCACAACACGACCCACGTGACTGAAAGCTTTGCGAGCCGAACCGTTTCAAACCAAGTGCTGCTTTAGAGTTACATCCGGGTCCCGCGCGCGTCAAAACGTCAGGACAACGTCACGAACGCGCTACAGTGGAATAAACAGACGCATCGTGGTGGAGACAGACCTGCTCACTCTCCACAGCACCCTCACAATCATCATACAGTTACATAAACACTACATTCCAGCTCCTCCGGCCGCACGAGCGGCCGAACCCTCCATCGTGACGTCATTTATTTCTAAGCGCCGCCAAGATCCTAAACGTGCACGACAGCCGCGGCGCCGCTCGCTCCCACTGCCAGCGAAGCCGCCGCCAAGCCGAGACCCTCTGTGCACTCACCACGTGCTCTCTGTTGTTGCTGCGCTTGCAATTCCAAAAACTTGGCCGCTTCCAAAAGCGTTTCGATACTCATCTCTGCGTCCCTCTTCTCCCGCCGCGACAACGCGCTCAGCAGCTCCCGGCTCCGTCTCTACCGCCGCCTGTGCCGCACAGGGAGAGCAGACAGACGCGCTGAGCTGGACCCTTTCACCGACTCCTCCACACAGAAGAGTCAGACAAGATGGCGGGCTGGAGCTGCGGCGGGCTGCACGTCGCACTACGGCCCGCCTCCTCTCTGACCCCGCCCCAAGCGGAAGTGCTCAAAACGCGGCGCTGAAGGCTCCTCAGAGGACACTCCGTCTCTAAACGTCTAGTTTCACTTTTACTGACTCCTCCAGTTTGTTCGCCTTTGTTTACAGCAGCATCGAGATTTTTAACCAGCTGTAGCGTTCAGAACTACACAACCACAATCCGTAAACATCCCTCTCCTCTTTCTCGCTTACTTTTCATTGATCATTGATATCTGTTCAGTATTCTTTTACCATCTGTGAAAACTAAAATACAGTTTCTTGATGATATTCTCCAACACAGAACAGGCTGGAGTTCAGCTCATTTTCTAGGCGGTTCACAAGTGGACTACTAAACAAAACGTTTTCCAGTCAGCCCCATTTCCTATTTATCTTTATTTTATTATGTTTCTAAATGTTTAATACATCTCCATCTACAACAGTGTCAAAAAAAAAATCATGCCTGGTTTTATCACGGTTTTTCTAAAATAAATGTCCCTATGCGTTTACAATTACAGAGTTTAAAACCTAGAAATTGTGCTCATCTGAATAATCCAGGTCCAAAGGTGAACCAGCACTAATGAATAAGCAGTGGGTGCTGACAAAGACAGGCAACTGATCTATGCTCCCCATCCGGGTTCCTTTTCCTATTTCAGCTTTTTTTGCAATCCTGTACTAATCTCCCCGCCTGTCTGTATGATTGTAGACCAACCTGTGGTTGTGCTTGGTGTTTATATAGTAACTCCACTCCAGAGTCTACTCCAGCTTTACCCGCCGCCAGTCCTGGAGCCCCGCCCCACCAGTCCCGAAGCCCCGCCTCGCCTCGCCCGAACAAAACATGAGCCTGGAGCAGCCAATGGGAGCGCAGAATGAGAAGGCATGGCGCGTGCTCACATGGGCGGCCCTCGGCGCGTTTGTTTTGCAGCCCTGTTGTGACACAACGATGTTTATAGCTGGATTTAAACTCACATGTCAACTTTACACTGAAAGAGCACCAAACCAATGAAATAATGTGTGGAAAAACCTGTAGAGCAGACAAAGAAACCAAAGGAATTTCTATTATTTCTATTATCTATTACTATATCAGAGTATTGTGTATTATGGGATGATGGGAAGCAATGGTTAAAAGAAGTAAGGCTTTGAGTGGTTTTACTACCCAATCAAAGTATTTTCTTCTCCAAGGCCCAGCAAACAGCAGGTCTGGTTTAAAGCATGCGATCACTCGGAGGGTGAGACAAATTGGAAGTGACACAAACAGTTCGATGAGCATCCAATGGTCTCAGCCTGTCTATTGGATCCATTTAAGTGTCACTCTCTGTAGTCTGGGCACTGGACTGAACTCTGCGATGCTGTCTGATTTCAAATGAGGACAAATCAAACTAATTTCCAAGTCAAAGAGAATTCCTGCCATTACAAATCCACAGGATGAATGAAGGAGCAAAGGGCTGTATCCATGGAAACTTGTGGCATGGTGCTGTACTGTTGGGCAGCAGGACATCTCTAGAGGAGCGGGTTGAGGGGGCACTCGAAGAGGGTCTGGCAACACACTGGACACCCAAGCAAAAGCTCACTTACAGAAGAAGTGTACATGTATCACAGCATCTTTGCTCGTGACTAGATGTTCTAGAGTAGGTCAGAGCCATCTTTCTAGTCACCAGATTGTGGAGCTAAATCTTCTCTTTCTTCGCATCTCTGTTAACCCCAATGACCCAACAGCCCACGAGAAACAGTCCACCAGTGATGCTGTCTAACAGGGCCTTATGGCACCTCTTTTGGACATACACTTCAACTCCCAAAGCTACATATCAGTTCATACACGTCTTCACATCAGCACATCCACCAGTTCCTTTTACATGGACGTCAAAGACCAAAACCTCACAAACACACAAATGAACTCACTCTGCTTTCAGTCACATGATTCTCACATGTCCGGCAAAAGGGGAGCAAAGTCCCTGCTTAACCCACAAGCAGCTCTGGAGGCAGCCAAGAGCACAGCAGGAGGTTTATCTCTAAGCTCCAGAAAAACTTCACGTGACCCACCACTCTGAAAAACCATGACAGCCCCTGAACATCCCACATCTGATTGCAGTGACCTTCCTGTTATCCACTCCAGCTCTGCTTCTGTAAAGAACTCAGACTTCCTGCAAGGAAACAACTGAGGTATTTTGCTGAAAGGGAAACGCAAGATCCACCAACACGTGGACTGAACTATTAATTTTATTTTATTTTATTATTGTAGAAAGTGCTTGTGTAAAAGCAAGGAACTGTTGTTTAGAACCACCCCTTTTATTTAAAAGAAAGTACTTGATCCAAAGAATGCTCAGGTTCAGAAAACTGTTAAACAAGACCTAAAACTACAAAGAATAGTTTGGCCTACGAGAGACAAAGTCAATTCAACATATGTTCAAATGTTTGTAGACACTCCTTCTGATGAATGCATTTATCTAGTTCAAGTTGCACCCATTGTTGACACAGATGTGTAAATACACACACAGCTTATATAGTCCCTGTAGAGAAGACAATAGAATAGGACTCTCCGGAGCAGATAAACCTGAGCCTATTGGTCACATGCCTAATGCTAGGTGTGAGTTTAGTGCCAGTATTGAATTGTGGAGCAGTGGAACTCCTCTATGGAGCTCAGTGCAGAGAACACAGTTCCATTTCTCCACAGCTTAATGCAGGGTTTTTTTACCCCTCTAGCCGTCACCTGGCATTAGGCATAGTGCCAATAGGTTAATATTGATCTGCTCCAAAGAGTCCTATTTTACCGGTGCTGCTTCTTTACTCAAGACAAGCTGTGCACATATGTGTCACCAATGGGTGCAACTTAAAATAGATTCCAGTGGCAACAGTGGATACTGAATTATCATACACAGAATTTAAAAGAAAGATGCTGAACATACGTAATTAAAACATTTATTACCACTGTAATAAGTCAAACAAACATCAATAAACTCCAAATCAAAACTTAACAACCTTATCAAACTTATAAAACTTCAGTATAGCTCGAAGATGGTCTTTTGTTTAGAGGCAGTGCACAGTAGCTCATCCAAATGCTTACAGAGAAATAGAGACAGTGGAGGACATGACTGGGGAGCTATGTCAATGTCACATGGGCTTGGCAACTTGGCGAAAGAGAGTGTTTTTCAGGCATGTGCACAGTTGGTTCATCAGGTCTTTATTCTGGCCTTCTACCCAGTGCATCTCCACCACCACATCACTGTCTTCTGCTTTCACATTCATAAGGCATTTAAAGAGGAAGTGATGGGCTGTGCTTGGGCTTGGAGGACCCTGGGGGCCACTGATTCCTTGTTTCTGCTCCTGTTTGTTGGGGCTCTCCATGTTTACGTCTATACTGCTCTCAGAGCCCTTCTGTCCTTTAGCTTCTTCTGTGTTGCTGTGGGATTCTGTGTTGTCCCCTACTGTTCCAGATGAGACCGTTTCAGGGGCTGGAGCTGCATCAGGGGTTGGAACTGTCTCAGGTTCATGGCTGGGGGCAACGAGGGGCTGAGCTCTGGGAAGCTCACGGAGATGACGGCCCTGCTCTCGTCGTTTTTGCCGGGCATGAATCCAAGTGTTCTCTACAGCTGTGAGGAACAGGCTCAGCTCATACTCGCTGCAGGGCACACGTTTGTGCAACACCTAGAGACAGAGGAAACAAACGTACACTGACAGTCACACAATTGTGGCCACTCTATCTTATTTTTCCTTGTTATATGAGCAAAAGGATTGTGACACCTGGTAATGCATTCTCTGTTATGAAAACATGGATTCATGTCATTCAGAGGGTCCTATGTTACTGACTGTATGACTCTACGGGGGTAGACAAGCTGTTTCAGCAATGGGTGCAAATCAACATAGCTAAAAGCATTCAATAGAAGGCTGTCCGCAAATGCAAAGCAAAAACAATTCCCCAAAAAACACTTTACACTGGTTCTACGGTTATTTAAGATCATAAACAGCCAATTTAAAAAGTATGATATTTGAATAAATTTTTTCATAGTAAAACCTTAAACAAAAAAAAAGATTAAAATGTCACTATTAATGCAACATTTTCATGACAGTATTTGTTGGAGATATTGTGACCCCATGTATCTATTACAAATCATAATTATAATTATGCATTTCATGTTTATGTATGGAATATTAATTAAAAATATAAAAAAATGAAATAGAAAAATCCATGTTCCTAAATATAACACATACTTATGTTTGATCTAAATAAACCTCCTTTTTTTCCAATTGAAAACTGACAGAGAAAATGTGCTCATTCCAGCTGATACTTTGAGTCATGTCGTACTAAACTGTCAAGCATCTTTCAGCGTGGTCTGTTTAACTTGTGTTGTACCTTAAGGTCTGAGAGGATCTTCTCCAACCAGGCAGTGATGCTCTCTGAGGGTGTGTTTGTTTGTGTAGAGCTGATGCTGGGGGCCTGGGAGTGTAGCTCAGCTGCAGTGGGCCCTGGTACAGTGAAGATCAGTGGCTTGCGAGCCTTTTCCAGCTTACGCTTCTTACATGGGGGAGACTGAAGCAGACACACAGAAAATAATCAGCTGTAAATCTGCAGTACGTGACCCTGCGGGGAAAATCCACTTCTTTTTGGAGTCTAAATATTGTCAAATAGCAGGAGTGTCTGGCTGATGCACCAAAGGGATATAGGTAAGTAAGGTTTGATGGAACTCCTGCTCATACACAATTGATTCAACTCAAGAAGAATGACAGCAAGATTATTGTGTTCTACACATTTGTGCTTCAGAACCAGAACTGGACTACAAGCATATTGTTGATATACAGAATAAAAGTACTGATTTGAAAGTACATTTGTTCCTAAAGACCTGTTCGCTCATTTCAGGTGGACAAATGCTTTATAAATAAATGTCAAGAGAATAAAATCATGACACATCATGTCATTTCAGTTTCAGAGGCCATCAGACATATTCTGCACCACTAGGATGTACAAATCCATCCATCCCTCCTTCCCATCAAGGATCACAGAAAGTATGAAGCCCTTCTGGGATCACTGGGCATTAGGCAAGCAAACCCCCTGGAGAGGAAGCCACTTCACTGAAGCGCACCCATTCACTTGCACTCTCACCCAGTTGAACATTTTACCTACCACATATTTTGAGAGGTGGGAAGAAACTAGAACCCATGGAGAAAACAAAACACACAGGGACATGTGGAGAACATATTGTTCTAAACATGTTCTCCCCACTAGCTAGGTTCTCCCCACTAGCTCACCACACAGTGCTACCAAGCTAGGTGAATAAAGGCTAGCACATGCTTCCTCCCAAGACACATGAACTCATTGCAGCATGTGCTGGGAAGAGAACGCTAACTGCTAACTGCTTACTCTTACTGTAACTCAGCTAACACATTTGAGCAGGTTAGCCTCACAGTGAATGATAGGGTCAGGTGGAATTCAGCCTGTTAGGCTATCTATAACTCCAGGTCATGGATGGCTGTGGCTTTACTGAGGATCATTAAGTATCCATTATCAGCAGCAGCAGAGCTCTCAGAGAGCACAATTTGCCATGCTAGATGGAGCTCTGGGATGCTGGCTTCATCTGAGCTGGGGATCTGGGGATATCCAGTGATGATGCAGTGATTGATAACAGTTTGGAGGCTGACTTCACTGCAAGTGATGGGGGAATACTAATGAGTGTGATGGTTAACTGGCTCTATTATACTGGGAAGGCACGTGACAGTCTTTACAGCATAATGTCAGGAGCATTGCAAGTGCTTAATTGGCTGTACTAAATTACGAAAAAAAACAACCCACGATCTGGCCAATGTTTGATTGGTTGTACCATTTAGAAGATTCTAAATTTGCTCAACATTAAAGTTGTCTCAAAGAGATAACGGCATTATTTTACTGTCAAAAGTTGAGAGCTATTTTTTAAAATGTTACAGCATTGACAGGCTTAATTTGTTCACATGTAATATATAAATGAGCTCTCATATTTACCACACTCTTCCTCAGAAAGGCTTTGCTTTTGTACGAAACCTTGCACATTGAAAGTGTGTGCATGTGTACCAATTTTACGCATTTGCTTGCTTTGTGGGCCATAACATGCGTGAGAACACAGTGGGTTTCACAAGAATGCAGGAGAAATTTGTGCATATGTGCACACTTTCAAAATGTAATAACACATCGATTTTACTTGAGAGGGTCATATCTGACAGCGAGTCATTCGGAGTAAGAGCACGGTAAATTTTAGAGAGCGCATTTATATTTTTTGTGAACAAATGAAACTCTGAATGTGGCACAAACTGTACTTGCACGTTAAAAAAAAAAGCTCAACATTTGGCTCGACTTTTCAGGAGTGATGAAGATATTCCTTCCCTTATGCTGCATTTCCATCAGCTTTCTACATTTGTTTTCCACAATATTTCAATATTCCACTTCAATTTCATTGAACAGCTGCATGAAAACTCAGTACACAATACAAAGAGGTGGCTGCATCACTTTGCCACATTGAATAAGCGGTGGCCAGCAGAGGGCAGCAGTGCACAAGCAACAAACCCATAAAGAAGCAAAGGCGTGGCTGTGCCTTACCTTGGCTTTATATATATATATATATATATATATATATATATATATATATATATATATATATATATATATATATATATATATATACATATATATACATATATACATATATATATATACATATATATATACATATATACATACATACACACACACACACACATACATACATACATTACATACATTACATACATACATACATACATACACACAAACATATACACACACACACACACACATACATAATATCCATGATGAACCCTGTGCTTAGGGACATAACAGGGGATCAGAGTAACCACAATGTGTTACTAAAAATAACAATCACAACAAGCAGATATAACAATTCACAGCTCTGTACTACTCATGTACAGGACTGATAACTCACTGATGCATTCGTGCGAAGGCTAGAAAAACATGTCCAAAGAATGAGGTCAGGACACAGGCAGTATGACCCTGACTGAGGCTCAAGCTTTATGTTTCTTCAGAGCAGTGAAGCACACAATGCATTCATACACAAACTCATAGCAAGCATTCCTGCCTTCCATACAGCTCTGAGTCAGAGTCACATTCCAGCTCGTCCCTCTAGCATACCAGCTATTCCAAACTGTAACTCTAACACCCACAGAAGAAATAATCAGCGAGCAACAAACAAGTAGCAAAAGAGAGAGTAAAGAGATTGAATGTGAGTGTGAATGAATCATTCATGACATCTTCCAAGTTCCTCCATGTTCATCACACAATGAGCTAACACAAGACACTCAGAGACAGGTCATACACTCGCTTTCACAAGACCTCTTCACTGTGTCGTATGATCACTTCTGCATGTGTTTAGTCACAACACTGCACTCTAATCACACTGCAATGCAAAGAACTACTGTTTGGCGTTCAACCCCAGTCCTTACTTCATTCACCTACTCACTGATATCCTTTTCCCAACTTTCAGCTCAGAAGGCAGGTCAGAAGAGAATACCTCCTTGACAATCTACTCAATCACCCCACACACACATTTACTTTAGCACAACCAATAATCGCCCATGAATTTCTGACATGCAAAGAACACACCACACCAGACTCCTCATAGACAGTGACTGGGGGCTTGAACCCACAACATCAGACACAGACCCTTTAAAAATTTACTTTGTCTTTCACTTTAACTCATGAAGTCCCTAAGTGACAGATACTGAACATCCTGGATGCATCACAGGACAGTGGATTGACGTGTTAACATGTGACCTCTTTTACAAAATGCTGGAGTGTTTGGTCACTGGTTGAGACAAAACCAGTTACCCACTCATTTTAAAAGTGTATTTTTGCTCGGTGTGTCTACTTGAACACACTAATATAACACTAATATAACACTAAAATAAAATGTCATATTACATTAAACCACTTCTGACCCCATTAGTAGAACAAATTGTTGTTGTGACAAATGTTATATTAGGAGTTTAACCATAAGATATTTACAGTAATGTCTTTTTCACAATAAGGAACGAAACTAAGGAGCTGCCCAGTTCATTTAATGATTGTTATTGTGCTGAATAATCAAAACTTGGTTATGGGCTAACATATACAGTAGTGTTAACAGCAAAGTCATATAGTGGGTTCGTGAAAAATGATGAACTGCAGAGAGACATGGCATTAACATGACAATGAATCAATCAATCAATGTTTATTTACATAGTGCTTTTGACAACAATGTAGTTATTACTAAGCAGCTTTACAGAAATCCAGAGCCAAGCCTCAATTGAGCAGCCAGCAGGCAACAGTGGCAAGGAAATAGTCCCTCAGGCTAGGAGGAAGAAACCTTTAGAGGAACAAAGGCTCAAGAGAGGAACCCATCCTCCTCTGGTTGACGCCGCATAGCACAGACATAAGGCATAAAAATTTGTAGAACAATAGAAGTGTAGTTAGCAGTAAATGTAATGGGTGATGAGTTATTTGAGAGTGGAAGTGTGACTAAGCTACAAGCTCGGTGTTAATATGGAAGTCCAGGTTAAACATTCAAAGCTGGCAGTGGAGTTCTCAAATGTGGGATGAGTGGGCATCTGCGTAGAATGATTGTCTTGGGTGATCTGATCATAAGTAGCCAGTTCAAAATACAGGTGTGAATGAGAGACAATGTGTCTCAAGGATGCACTGAAATCCAATCACTCCAACCATTTTCAGAGGTGCTCAGAGATGCATAAAACCACAGTATTCTTGTAGTGTGAGCACCAAAGTGCCTCCACGTGTCCCTGACAGCAAAGCACTGCCTACATCAACCGTATCACTGCCCCAGCAGGAAAATACATAAAAACCACAAGACCACACTTCTTATCTGAGCACAGTACAAAAAGAAACTAACAGATAGAGACAAAAAGTCGTGGCTGATGTGCAAACGAAAACAGGCCTCATCTGTCCCTCCTGCAGCGAAATTATGTGAGAAATCCGATCACAGGTGGTTACAGGAGATGCACTTAAAAAGCTAGGTGTGAACGGCTCTGCATTCTGGCTAACATTTGAAACTGGGTCACGCAGGATGCATGTTAATACCAGGTGTGAATACTAGAGATACTGGAATGTTGAATACTGAATTACTAACATACAACTTAATGGCTTAATTATGCATAAACTTTGAAAAAATTAAGATGATCCCTTTAATAAGCCTGGGACTTGATGCGTTAATAAAGAGCACACATTCAGAGGGTGCAGGGTGTCTCAACATTTAATTTAATATATCAACAATAGAATTTCAATAGAATTCAAATTGCAAATATTATGCAAATAGCCTACATAAACATGTGAGCGATGCCATAGAAAACCACTAATAGATATATGTGAATCATTTTTACACTGATAAAGACCCTACAGACCAGGTGGTATTTTTGAGACCTTTAAAACATTCTTCACACTTAAACATCAGTTTTATAAACACAGTTATTTATGGTGTCAAGGGTGTAGAACACCAGGGGGAGCCATTCTATGCTTTTCACCCCCCTGCATTGGCATTGGTGGTACTATACAGACATGATAAACAATGGAGACAATCAATCTAGTCATCTTAAATCATACCTAGCTGGTTATTTTGAACAGAAATCCAAATATAACCTATTTTTTATCCCGTATGCCCTATAACACATATCTTCAAATCTGGACCTTGAATCCAGTTTCCAGTCCTGGATTTTGATTTCACTGGATGTAAGTGAGGAACAGGTATTGCAACTGACTGGTCACATACTGTCACACCCACATAGAATTATAAAATCCAGGACTGGAAACTGGATTTAATATTTCAAGACCTCTGCTCTATACCATAGCAATTTGAAATAGTCAACAAGCCTGTGTCTGCAATAAAACCAGATACTGTGTTCACTACATACTAATACTTCAGACGAAACAGAGAGCATGCCACCCTATTGATTTGTCTGCAACACTATGGAGTATAAGCCGGATTCACTCCACCTCCTTCTATTGTGTCTCTGTATTTCACAGCCATCACGATAAGCTCACTGCTCAAAACACAAGAATGAAAGGTGGAGAGAGGGGGGAGAAATCAATAAAATCCATCAGTCAGGCTGTCTTTGTGTCCAGTGCATCCTTGACATGGATTTTATACTTGTGCAGTGTTTGCAAATGGATAAAGAGACTTCACGTCATCAGTCTTCAAGCCATGTTCTGCTTTCAGCACTTCCGCTTCCCTGCTTCTCTCATTCATTCTTTTGATCGGTTCATTATTTACTAACAGGCATGTTCTCAGCATCTTCTCCGAACACCAAGAGCATAGTTGTCCTAAAATGGCCGGCACTAAGGATATCTTTAAATCTCCTCAAGCATGGTCCATTTTGGAAGAACAACTGAAACCAGCTATAAACCCAAGCTTATTTAATTATTGAACACACATAGGTTGCAGGTGCAGGTCAGCAGCAGAATGGTCAAGCTCAGAGCCTCAGCTGGACTGATTCTCACAGCTCATTTTCCTGCAGAAATGTCCTTTCTGGAATGCTTCAGCTTCCCAAACTCTGACCTTGCTGGATTTCATGGTTGCACATTTTTACATGCTAGCCTTTGCAGTACTGATCCAGCAGAAGGTAACCATTAGAAAACTTCTTTTGCAGCAGCCAATACAGTGTCAATTCATCTTGGAAATGACATTTTTTGGATACCATCTGGGTTAGCACCCGAACATCCCTTTCAGACAGCTTCCTCTTGCGTCCACAGTTAATCCTGTTGGATGTGGTTCGTCCTTCTTGGTGGTGCTGATACCGTGGCTCTTGATACATCACAACGACTTGCTGTCTTGGTCACAGATGTGCCAGCAAGACGTGCACCAACAATTTGTCCTCTTTTGAACTCTGGTATGTCACCCATAATGTTGTGTGCATTGCAATATTTTGAGCAAAACTGTGCTCTTACCTGCTAATTGAACCTTCACACTCTGCTCTTACTGGTGCAATGAGCAATTAATGAAGATTGGCCACCAGGCTGCTCCAATTTAGCCATGAATCCTCCCACAATAAAAATGACAGGTGTTTCAGTTTCATTGTCCAACCCCTGTACTTTAGAGAGTCATGTGAGCAATCTAACCATTCCAGATTAGTGCAAAACAAATCCTCTGCTGCATTCTGTTTACTGGCTTCCTGTAGCTGCACACATCACATTCAAAACCTTGATGTTGGCCTACAAAGCCACAAATGGACCGGCCCCTCCGTACTTGATAACAATGGTCAAAACCCAATCTACAACAAGAGCATCACCTCGGCTTGACCCACCACCCCTCAATATGCATGGAAGACAAGCTTCAAACACTTTACTGTCCTGGCACCAAAGTGGCAGAACAAACAGCTGAGTCACTTGCTATCTTCAAATGCTGAATGAAGACCATCTCTTTTAAGAGTATTTAACTCAAAAGCTTATAATTATACTGGACCTTGTGGGTATTAAAGGTATCCAACCTTACATCTGTAGTTGGCAGCATCTAAGCGTGAGGTATCTCTGGATTCCAGCCTCTACAACCTAGTTAAGGATATTTTCTGAGTGATCAAATATACACTCAATATTTCAACACTGTTGTTGTCATGAAACAATTTTACCCACCAAAAGAGAGCACGGCCAATTTTGCTCTCTCAGCTTCCAGCAGAATGACCTGGGATTCGAACCTGCAATAACAGTGCTAGTGCAGTGACACAATGCAAGCTGTGTTCAAAATGTGTCGTCAAATCATATTTTTGAGTGATTTGGGTTGCAGCAGTACACCAGTTTACCATTATATGAAAACAATGTCAGTGATCAAAATCAATCAATTAATGGAGAAAATAATTAGCAGATTAATCTGTAATGACGATAATAATTACCTGGATACAGAAAAATTCTAATGACCTCCATTTTATGTGCAGTCGTTTTATTGGTTAACATTATTTACTTTCTAAAGCAAGATTATTTTTTATGTAAATCTTTAAATTTAACAATGTAAGGGCAATATTTAATGTTAATATTGGTAATAATAAAATTACCAATTAAGTATGATGAGTTGTGAAATATTGTACACCACCATAAACTATAATATTTTCTGAGACGCTCAACATACCTTAAATCTCTCATATCATTGCAAACATAATGACAATGCTACAATTTGAAGAATATGTAGCAATAATAATAATAATAATAATAATAATAATAATAATAACATAGTCTTGATTTCTGTCCATATTACTGTGTATATAGTGTGTCTTTCCAGCTATATAGGCCTCCTCCTCTCTCTTGCTATCTTAACATTCAGGCTGATCATGTTTGTGCTCCTGCCATGCATTTCATGTCTGGATTAAAGACCAAACTGTCACTCAGATTGATCCGGTTTTCATGCAGTCTGCTAATGGGGCTCAGCTGGCTTCAAAGCAAAGAAACGATTGTACAGCACAAATGTGGGGAGCTTTGCGTAGATGATGCTGAAAAAAGGTGCAGATAATAAAGTTCTTTCTGCAAATAGGTTTCTTTTTATCTTCTGTATTTTGGTTTGTAGTTACTTAGGTTAAGGTCAGGGTTAGTTTGAGGGTTTGGCTTTGGTACGACATACACATGCACAACAAACATGACACATACACAACCATACACCCCAACACTGTAAAAAAAACAAACCTGTGCATGTGCAGACCAAGGTTGGGACAAGGCTAGGAGTGGCATGCAGACAGAAATGTAGGCCAATCTTTCTGCTCAAGTGCCTTTGAGGAGAAAGGCATCTGGGACCAGGGGACTTTCTAAAAGAGCAGAACAATTCCTCCCCCACCTCCTTCACCTCCCTCAGTGACCCCTTACACTCCTCACTCGCCATCTCTCCCTTAAAAAAAAAAAAAAAAAAGAAAAAAAAAAAAAAAAAAAAAAGAAAAAAAGAGCATGGCTCCATGGCAGAGCCATGCTGCCCTAGTGACTGTTGCCAGGCTACAGCAGCTGAAGCAGTGGGCTAGGCTGCAGTGAGCAGTCGGAGTGTATCTAATGGAATGGGCCGCACTTGCATTATTAACACAGGCAGAGAGGTCGGTGAATATTCAGCGAGTGTATGTGTGTCTTTTCCCCATCTGAACCCAGACACACGAGAGCAAAACTGCAAACACACCCTGCTGTCTGACTGCCTGCTGCAGCAGCTTAGTAGGTCAGCAGCAGTAAAGTACAGAAGGGCAAACAAACACAAAACTTACCAGCACAGTCACGTCCTCATAGAAGCTCCAGGCCAGGGCCCAGCGCATTGTGCGACCCTGACAGAACTCTGTGTGCGTGACTTTGGGGACCTGTTCAGAGATGAAGTATAAAAAAAAAGGGTAGGAGGATAAAAGGTCACATTACATACAAAAATTATATTTATATTTAAATGTCCCACTGGACACAATATTAGAATAAAGCAGCTAGTAATAAAAGCTTATATATACCAATCAGCACTGTGCAAACCGCATACTGAAATGATCAAAAGACTGCTTTCAAATTATATTATTTTGTTAAGTAATTTCAAATACACTTGATATTACAGTATAATCAATTTATGCATAGAATGCAATAAAAGACTTCAGAGTGGTTCTAAGCTGTTTTAACAAAAATAACCCAATGTTATAAAAGCCTTTAGGACAGTGCAGTGTTTCAGATGAAAATGAAATGGAAGCTGTCAGTCTTGTATTTTGGGTAAATAAGTGCTTACATCAATGTCATAAAAATGCTCTCAGTCTACTTTTGGGTAGTGTACCTCCAGTTGAGAGATCATTTGACTCCTAGACATAACTCTACAACACATTTGAGACATTTTGCGCAGTTGACAGATTTTGAGAGAGGACGAATCATTGGACTGAGAGAAGCAAGATTGTCATATTACAAAGAAATGCTATTTTAAAATAATTTGTGCTCTACTGGCTGCATTCTGCCACAAGAGAGTTTTTTGTGACACCAATATAAAGCTATCTACATACAAAATGAAAGAACTTGTACACTCAACATGTTGGGTGTAAAAAAAAAAAAAACAGTGTCTGTAAGACAACAATTCATCTTATATCGGTGATCTCAGAGCTGTAAATAAACTGAAGATGCTAGATCAAGTGAGCTATCAAGGTCCCTTGCACACAATGGAAATTCACCACAGGCCCACCGCTGCACATGTAGTCTCTATTCTACAGCCTAGAGAATTTGCCCACAGTAACAAGCCATGCCTTCCACAGCTACATATAGAGCTAAGAAGCTAGAAGGCTAAGAAGGGTCAAGGCTACAGTGCCCTTCTGACCTCTAAAAGTGACAGGCTTTTAAATAGAATATAAAGGGGAACAAAACGGAAATGAGGAGGAAGGGAGGGAGAAAGGGAAAGGGGAAAAGTATCATTAGCATATTAATTAGAGCCCCATTAGCAGGCCACGGGGCAGAGAGGAAGTACCATGCCCGCAAGCTGGAGGACGGCCAAGTGCCCCCTCGCTCTGATGAAAGGTGACAGCACTTTGACGCCTCCAGATGAGAAGAGGCTGGGAGGAAACGGGTGCGGCTCAGATGAGCAGACTGATTGACACCAGGTTAATAACCTGTGAGTAGAGTGAACACGCCCAGTCACAGCTATCAGAGCTATCACACACAAGCATCACAGGAGAGCACAGGATCTGGGGGGCCCCGTTTGGCTGAAGGAGAGGTGACGGAGGCTAATGATGGCTAATGAACTAATGAAATCTAGTCCCATCAGGGCTCTGTTTTACGGTGTGTTTTGTCGGTCACACGAGAGAAGCTGATTTAGATCAATTAACCTGGAGCCTCTGTAGTGAAAAGGCACTCATTCAATGTGGAGAGGAAGGATGAAAAAGCACACATACAGACAGACACAATGGGGGTGAAAGGACTTTTAAAAGTAGTCATTCAATGGATTTGATGTTAAATGAAGTATTGGAATGCACAATAAGAATAATAACCATAAGAAATCTTATTATTGTCCCAAATAAATGGTAGTTCAAGAAGATTTTACATAGTTTTTACTGACTAACTTTACAGACAGGCATCCCCCTAGTACCAACTGACACACCCCCAAAGCAACTAAACAAAGTGATGAGCTTGAAGTTACTGAACCCATCAATACCTATGGTTACATGCACACCAAAGGTTCAACATTAGTCTGTAAACAGCATGACACATTTGTCCTAACGAGTCATTTGTCCAACTACTGTATACAGTACACATACTGTTTTTGCATGCCCTCATACATTTCCACATCTCACATCTTCCCGCCTCACTTTAACACTACAGAAGTGGACACAAGGAGGGAACAACGAGCTATGTAACCTTCAACTGGAAGGTACTTCAATATGAGTCACAAAAGAGCTGCAGCTTTGTGGAGAGCACAGCCTTTCCAACATGCTGAAAACATTCAGCAACATTTAATGCTAGACATCTAACTGGAAAGAGAGGGAAAACATCTTTTTAAACAATGCAGGGCATGGAAGTGTGGTTATTACCAAATTTGAATCACTGAATCATTTTCCAAAGATTTGTGACGGTCAGGAGGACGGTTGTGACTTCAGCCAGGAGGTGGGAAGTGTGGCACGTGGCACATTTGGGCTGGGTGTTGGCAAATACTGGAGTTCAAAGAATTCCATACTATCAGATAACTAATGAAAGGCCTGCCCTGGGCTCTGAGTCTAATACGGTCTAATGTGCTAGAACTGTGAGCTGAGGTTCAAATCCTGGGTCACGAAGCTCGCTATCGGCAGCCGGAGTCTAAGAGAGTAAAATTGGCCAAGCTCTCTCTGAGTGGGTAGATGGCGCTCTTTCCCCACATCACATCCAGTGTGATACTGGTTGGCACAGGGGGGGAGGGTATTTTGTAGCATTATCAAAATTTTGATGCATCATTTCAACCCTAAACCTAGTAATATAACTATATTCAGATTTACACCCCTAACACACACACACACACACACACACACTACTGCAACTTCACCCTTGTTTTCTTAGCCTTCCTCTTAAAGGTGACAGGCTGCACTTTCCCTAGCATACAGCTGTACCACCTGGCAACAGACAGAGAGAAAGACAGTGAGAAGTAGAGCTGAAGCTCCAGATCAAACCAGCTGCAGGACATTGTAACTTTTAGCCATGGTCTCCACAGGGTCCAGTGTGAACACAACCACTGTTTGCGTACGACTGTGTGTGTTTTAATAAACCCAAGCTACAAAGCTGGGCAAGGGGCGCAAAAGCAGCATGCTTTATACAGTCACCCAACCAGGCCTCAGGCTTTGAAGTCACACAGGAGACAAAGAAAAATCAATGCTTATCCTGCCTGTAAAAAAAAGGAAAGTCTTCAACAGCCAGTGCTTGGCAGGAGCAGACACAACAGGAAACGAATTCATTTGTAAATGCTTTACTCATCTTACACCGCTGTTGATTATCTACTGACAATTGAATGAACTAGGGTTATAACCCCTGCAAACCTACAAACTACCACTTTTTCCACTCACAGTTGACTGTAGAATATTTTGAAATCAACACTACTTAAACATACACATCTGAAATATTGTAAGATATTCATTGAATTTAGAGGCAAATACAATGATGTATACAGTTTTAGCAGCAGTCTGGTTTGCTTTTAATGTAGAATCACTGATCCTGATGTTTTGATATAATTGTAAATACTGACTTCTTGAGGAGACAGTTTTAGTCTGTTTACACATCAAATTACAATGTATTGTTATTATGCTCAGGGTACCACCCCCTAGTCTTGCTAACAGCAGGATGGTAGCATTCTGTTCCAGTTGTACTAAGCTCTGTGTGTGTGAGTGTGTGTTATGCCTGTGTAAAATGATGAGTGACTTCCACTGGGAGGAAGTATGTTCGTTTTCTCTCTAATGGGTCCAGGACAGGGAGAAGTGTGTGTGTGTGTGTGTGTGTGTGTGTGTGTGTGTGTGTGTGTGTGTGTGTGTGTGTGTGTGTGTGTGTGTTAAGTATATGTCTGAGACCAGCCAGACACTCTGATTGGCCTTCTGAGATCACTCTTCCTGTCCAACTCCACAGATCTGTAATTAGTGCCAGTGTTCTCCCAGCCACTCCTTCCATCTCTCTCACACACTCTAAATACAGCTCTGATTTCAGAAGATGCCAAGTGCTTCTTCTTACCGACACTGTAATCGCTATCACTTCCTCCGTTAAAGGAAACGCATGTAGTAAACTAATTGTTTCATTGAGGATGTTCAGTTTCTAGGAGTGGAGGCTGTTACATGCAAGTATTCCCCCTCTGCTCGAAGCAGAGTGAGAACATCTGTGGGCATAGGACTCCTTAATATTTTATATAGCAAAATGAAATGAATTCTGTAGACCCCTGGGCTTCCCTGGCACCAGTGTTCCCTAAGAAGCTGAGGGTTGGCCTTCAGAGCAGGAATTCAGCTACAGACTGTGCCAGTCTGCTTCCAGACTAGGGCCACCTACAAAGAATGTAGAATTTATAATTTTGTACACCTCAACTGTGAGAGTAAATTTAATGTAGAATCTAAAAAATAAAAAATTAAATAATATAAACATTATATTTCAAGAAATAAGTATTTGATCACCTACCAACCAGCAAGAATTCTGGCTCCTCACTGACCTGTTAGTTTTTCACAGGGCTACCTCAAATTCGCACCCACACTCTGCTTTAATTGCACTCTGAACTTGTTACCTGTTATCAATCAATCATAATCCAAACTCTCCACAATGGTTAAGATCAACAAAAGAGCTGTCTAAGGACACCAAGGACAAAAATAGGGGATGGACTACAGGAAAAAACAGGCAAGCAGAAGCCAGGAGAAGGCAACAACTGTTGGTGCAATTATAGAAAATTGAACAAAGTATCGTTGATTGGACATAATTTGGAAAGGCACACATCTGTTTATAGAAGGTCCCATAGTAGACAGTGCATGTCAGAGCACAAACCAAGTTAAAAGATATCTGTAGATCTCCAAGACTGAATTGTACTGAGAGGCAGATCTGTGAAGGGTAAAGAAACATTTCACTATATGTAAAGGTACTAATGAGCACAGGCTCTAACACTGGGGAATGGAAGAAGTTTCTAACCACCAGACCCTTTATAGAGCTGAAGTTGCCCAGGGCAAACTTAGTGATCGTGGTAGGAGGGCTCAAACCGGAGGTGACCAAGAACCCACGTATTGGCCCTAACAGAGCTCTCTAATGTTGCTCTGTGAAAAACAGGTGAGACTTGCATAACCATTTCTGCAGAACTGCACCAATGAGGAAGTATCAGGAAGCCACTCTGTGGTAAAAAGCACATGACAGCCAAGCTGCAGTTTGCCAAAAGGCACCTAAAGGACTCTCAGACTATGAGAAAAAAGAATGAATGTTTTGGACTGAATGCCAAGCATCATGTGGAGGAACCCAAGTACTACTCATCACCTCACCACTACCACTCCTACAGTGAAGTGATGGTGGTGGCAGCGTCATGCTATGGGGATGTTTTTCTGCAGCAGGAAATTGGAGAAATGACTGCAGCGATGTACAGAGACATTCTTCATAATAACCTGCTCCAAAGCCCTCTGGACCTCACACTGGGATGGTTCATCTTCCAACTGGACAACAAATCTAAGCACACAGCCAATATATCTAAAAAAGGCTGTGCACCGATGTCCCCCATCCAAACTGATAAAACTCAGAGGTTCTGCAAAGAAGAATGAGAGAACTTCTCAAAAACATGTGCGCAAAGCTTGTGTAGCATCATAGTCACGATTTGAGGCTGCAATTGTTGCTTTTACCTAGTTGGGCGGAGCAAATATTATAAAATGCTATGTACATAAGCTATATTTTTAGTTTATTTTTTAATAAATTTGCAAGATTTTAAACAAACTTCTCTCACTTTGTTATCATGGGGTATTGTGTGTAGAATTTAAGGGGGAAAACAAGCTACAGTTAAACTTACACAACATTTCTATATGAAAATGCTTGGACCCAACATCCAAAAATAAGAACCCAATTAGAACTCTAATGTTGTGCTTGTCCAATAGACATTAAAGAATTGGGTTGTTTCAAGACAACAGTTTTAATGTGTAGCATTTAAAGCTATTATTTTAAGATACAACTCATTACCTGGATACCGTGGCTCTTGATACATCACAAAGACTTGCTGTCTTGGTGCCAGATGCGCCAGCAAGACGTGCACCAACAATTTGTCCTCTTTTGAACTCTGGTATGTCACCCATAATGTGTTCATTGCAATATTTTGAGCAAACTGTGTTTTACGCCTACACTGAACCTTCACACTCTTCACTCTTACTGGTGCAATGAGCAATTACTGAAGATTGGCCACCAGGCTGCTCCAGTTTAGCCATGAAACCTTCCACACTAAAATGACAGGTGTTTCAGTTTCATTGTCCAACCCCTGTACATAACCTGCGTTACATATGTTTAAAATCCTGAAATATCACTCTGCTATGTCAATCCACACGCCTCTTCTGTATTGTGGTGCTTCTGTATCTCTTATGGGGTCATGGTGTGCACTTGGTATGGTGGCAGATAACCTTAGTCATCATTACAGGAACCCTGACCACACAACATTATGTTACTGAGATCCTGCCCTACCTATTCTGAACTCACACTCCGGTGAGCTATTCTAACAGGACAACACTCAGTCTGCATACTGCTGCCATCTCAAGAGCTTGCCTGATCATTAATTTATTATGCTAAGTGGCTGGGTCACATTCCCAGATCTATCCCTGATTGAAAATGTGGCACGCTATAATAATTCTCTCAACAGCCCACTCCAGTGCAACATATTTGTAATCATGCTATTGTGAAAGAAATCATAAATCAAAGCTGAGTGTAATGTTACACTTTTAAGTAATACAGAAATATATTCCTGCACACACTCTTACAAATCCTAAAAAGCAGAAAAATCAGCAAAGTGCTACCAGCCCCCTCACACACCCTGCGCTAACCCATCCCTTGGGGGTCCCAGGTGTGGCTTTGTTAATCAGGTTTAATGTGAGCTGCCACGCTCCCCCTCCCCGCCTGTCTCACTCCAGTGCTCCTCTGACAGCTCTGGCATAGTGGCATAAGCATTACACAATATTGTGCTGAACACACCTGCTCCCATCGAGAGCACTGGATGCTGCATGGGTAACTGTTTACTTTGTCTGCCAATTATTTAAACAAACTCTGGATGACAGTTTCATTTCTACCCCATCTGACCTGCCCCTGTAACAGGACAGCACTGTCCCCTGTGACCCATCAGTGGAACAGGGGAAAGCCCACCATTATGCACAGAACCAGTGCACAGGGAAGGAGCACATTTGCTCCCTAACTGAGCCTATACTTATTAGTGGGCGGTGATGAGAGAAATAAGTAAAACATTGCCCAAAAGGAAGAGGGATATTGAGGTAGGACAGAATTTGATTATGGCCTCAATCAGCATTTGGAGAGTAATCAGAAAGAAAAGCCCATTTGGGAAAGCACCCCATTCATGACATTGGACAAAAATTATTAATATTTATTTTTCAAAATTCAAGACAGTTTATCTTGCTTTTGTTTGAGTACCGTTTTGCAGGTGTCCACAAACATTTGGACATAAGGTTTATAATAAACCCAATGGAAAACCTCTGAGAGGAGCTGGATGGTGGCTAAAACATTAGATCATGTCTTAAAGAGTTCCTCTTTAAAGTGTGAGAGGACTAATATAAATGTAAATATGTAAAACATTTTCACCCTACTTCTTTCATGGCAATATTATTAAAGTGATTTGTCCACTTTATACTAATAAATTACACTTTGCTGCCCCAAACCAGCCTAAGGCACCCTCAGTACTTCTGCATCTTCTACAACTCCATCTCAAGCGAGGATTGAATAGTGAGGATTTCCCCCACTATTACTTAACAATGGAAACCATCAAAGGGTTGTAGCAGCAAACTAGACAAACTACTCATTGACCCTTTTCTACCTCACCTACTTCAGACTAAGCCCCACTACCTCATTCTTTTAATGAGATGGTCGTTGACTTCAGAAGAGCACCAGGAAATCATCACCTCCCCACTGAACATTAACGGTTTCAGTGGAGATTGTGAGAACATGTTCTCGGTGTTCACATAGCAGAGAACTTACCCTGGTCCTCAATACCTGCTGCCCATAACAAAGAAAGCTTCCAGCAGCGCCCATTTTCTGCGGAGACTGAAGAGAGCACACCTTCCACCACCCATCCTCACCATGTTCTACACAGAGGGACTATAGATATATCTTGAGCACCCGGCATTACCGCCTGGTCAGAACTGCACCATCACGTGATCGCGAAGACCACAGCGGATAGTGAGCACAGCCAAAAGATCATCGGAGTCCTCTCCCTCCATCAGTGACACTCTACACCTCTCGCCAGCATCCGCAGCCACCAGCATCAGGATGACCCAACCCATCCCCTCACAAAGCTCTCTTCACTCTGATGCCCGCAGACGACACCGAGCATCTGAGCCCACCACCAGATTCCCTGCATAGCTTTATACCACTATGCAGTCAGACTCTCAACTCACTGAGACAGAGCTGAAACTGAACCCCTCACACCATTCTTCATACACCACATAAACCACACCAACACAAAACACTGGACTGTAAACCACCCAGCAACACACACACACACTCACACGCACTCGGGACACAGAGACTGGATAATCCCCATCCTATCAGCAATATTTGCTGCACACCAAGAACTACACTTCTACCTCAGTAACTGCTGTTATCACGCACATCTAGATGTACAGTATGTTACATATCTCTTGCACCTTATTCCTACCACTCATCTCACTTCTCTGTACCACTCCGTATTGTACTGTCCTGTCCTGTCTGTTGAACTGTCTCTTGTTCACTGTATTTATTGTATTTATTGTACTGTTTGCACTTTATGTCGTCCAATTGCATTGCTGCTCCATGTTGCACCTTGGTTCCGGAGGAACGCAATTTCATTGCACTGTGTACCTGTACTCGGTTGTAATGACAATAAAAAAAGCCTTGACCATGACCTTATACTTTCAAAATATTTTTGAGGCTTGATATAATCTTCAAAAGAGTGGAAGTTTGATGTTCTGCAAGTCAAAATCATAGTGGTTGGATTTTGATAAATGGAAATTTTTCAGGAGGCTTAAAAATCTTTGGAGTGAACGAACATGCCTGAAAATGTCTACACTGGCCTGGTACAAAATGATGTTTGTAAAACGATATTCCGCTTTGGGAATTGAATTACAAGGGATTAGCACAAGGAGAATGACTTCTGGTTAACAATTTTAAATCTTCACATGAAATCTCACATTCTCACAGCCTCTAGCCTCCAAAATCCTTCTTTATCTAAATGTAAGTATTGCGGTTTCACGGGTCTGTATGTTGTTTGTAATGACTTCATTCTGTTGTACTAAACCAGAGAGACAGCAACATATTTCTAATTCTGAAAGACCACAATATTTTATTGTATTCCATTAAAGAAACTATTTGTCATGATCAAAAATAACATACAATAAATATGTTGCAGATTGTTTTTTGTTTTTTTTTGTTTTTTTAAAATGTACCACATGTACATCATTGGTTCCATTCCAACAAACCAATGTCAGAACAATGAAAAAATCTTGAAGTATTGTGATATTAAATTTGTTGTTGTATCACCTACCCTGGAAACCAGTTTAACACTGATGTCCAGTGCTGTCACTTTTCAACGTTTGGACGAGAACACTAATTGCTCGTCTCTGTCTATATGCCCCAGTTGACCCTTAAATTGGCAACTAAATCCTTCCCACTGGACTGAAAACACAACTAATTTCACTCTCCAAGACCTCTGGCTATGGATGGCTGACAGCACCGCTGGGACTCACACAGATCTCAGAGGTCAGTGTGTGTTTGAGTATGTTTAACCTGAGCCTCTTCTTCAGCTGCAGACTGTCGTGGATGATCCTTTTCACAAACTCTAGCTCGCCTCCTTCAGCCATGATCTCCGTCACTCCCCCTGTGTTGATGGAGCTGGGTGGGGGTCTCCGGGAGTTCCGCGAGTTCACCCCCTGATGGGACCAGCAAAACAAAACCAGAGGAAAGGCATCATTTATCCCACAGACCCTCCAGGCTAATCAAATAATTTTGAACAATTTGGAAAGAGAAATTTTAGACAAAGCAAAATCTAGTCTAAGAATTATGACAACGAGAGAGTTAGCATTCACTTATTATATGTAAAGGATATTATGTTTGACTGAGGTGTGTTTAGATTGGAGGAGTGTGCACAGGTTACGATGGATGGCAAGGATTCGAAAATAAGGACACAAGTGGTACAAAAAAGACACAGTGTTACAATCAAATATACACTCTTAAAAACAAAGGTGCTTCAAATGGTTCTCAGTTATTGTATCATAAAGATTCATGTTTGTAGCAGAGATGTTTGACTGTGAAAAATCTTCAAACCGTTAAAGAACCTTTACGGCATGTAAACATTCACTAGACCTTCTAGATTCTTCTATGGCATCATTCAAAAATAAAATGGGTGTAGGAATCAGTGTAAACGGAGAGAAAATAGCCTGAGGGCGTCATGTTTGATCTGAACAGCACAAGACTGATCTGAGAACGCAGTGCAGTACCTTAGCCTCTAATTGGTTAGCGAAGAAAGGAGGATTACACATGCAGAAGTCATAGACAATAGACTCCTCCTTTAATGCATCCATCAGCAAGGTCTTCTGGGGCACCTTCACCACTGCAACACACAGTGCACAGCAGTCAAACCACACACAAAGGAGGATCAAATTCCACATGCAACAGTCATCACTGAATTAACACACACACGTGCACACACACACACACACACACACGTGCACACACACACACACACACACACACACACACACACACACACACACACACACACACACACACACACACACACACACACCTTTAATGAGGTCTGCCATGTTGTTCTGTTCAACGTTCTTCGTGGCATAATTATAACAGATGTCATCCACCTCTGTGGCGAGAAAGTACCAGCCATTCATTGAGGCTCCCAGCAGGGGGTAGATACAGGAGGCACCAGTGCCTGCACACACACACACACACACACCAAGGGACAAAGGGATTACATACTGGCCTTGCCCGCACAATGCTGTTATCTTACACTTACATACACAGCACTTTCTTCAAATGTATTTACAATAATGTCACTGAAGAACTGTAGGTAGGTCAACCTTATTTATACACACCTTATCTTCTACATCCCTTTTATCATAGTAGAATATAACAAAACTTAATGCATGAACAAGGATCAATACTGTCTTAAACTACATATAAAAAAGATCATTGTATCTATAGTGAATTAGCTTTAGGTCCAACATTGGTAACTTTATCAACATCTTATATCCAAGTAAATATGGTATCCCATATTTTACTGACTTGGTCTGGGTTAGTAGTGGGTGCTTTTGGAAAAATACCTATAATGGTATAATTTTAGATGCTTTAGGTATATCACAATACAGTGAAGAGATCTCTTCCTAATAAAAACCCATCAGACAACAGTAAAGCCAATTACACACCAGACATGCCCCCGCACACATAGGGCATGAGACTGCTGCCATAACACTCCTTATTTCACACCAGACATGGCACACACATGAGTTGTGAGGGGAAAGTTTCTATTTATCCTACACTTCCTGTGATGGGTCTGTTAATACCATCTACAAAATTCTTAATTTAAGCATATTTATTAACATTCAACAACAAGAACCCAAGTACCATGACTGTTGCAAGACATACACTCATTTTACTATTTCCACAGTGATTATAGATCGATGATCATTGATCTATCTGTTGTTGTAGAGGAGGAGGAGGGGAAGATGCATGTGGGTTCACAATATTAACCTAGAAAGAGGCACTAGTGGATTTTGATCAATTCCCATCATTTCTGTGCTGTTCTACATAGAAACAGCAAGAACATCATATTTTAGATGCACAGGTTACAGTGTGAAATGGGTTAAAGACTGTTTTTGCAGTGTTATTGTGCTACCAATGTACATACATTTGATATAAATTGATGTTTATATAAATTATTTTTATTTTAATAAAACAGAAAAACAGAACCAAACAATAAACAGGTAACACTGTTATTACTGTTTTTACAACACATCTGCACAACATTGGAAAAATCTGACATTGCTTGATTTTGTTGTTCTGCGAAATATTGCAATTTTTTTTCTTTTAATGAAAAACAAATAAAAATACACCAAAAATCCAAATGGTGAAAGAAAAACTTTAATAATGTGGGGAAAAACAAAGTGGATTTCATACAGCGCTAGAGGTTTAATCAGGAGTCACAGTGTCAATGATCCAACATTTGATACCCTGTGAATCTCCCTGTGTATATTGAAGTAAACAGTATTGGGCAGACAAACTGCCTCTGGTTGGTCATGAAAATGCTTTGCTGTTTGTATCAAGCAACAAAATCATATACAATTTTAGATTTTACATTGCACAACATATATGCAATGTGACTACTGAATATGCACACATTGAGATAATGATGCATAAATTATATATTGTGCAACCCTAACGTGTATGAAGACTGAGAATGTTATGTCTGCTTGTGTATGACGTGGCTGTGGACAACAACAGCCACCCTTTAGTGTCTCACAGGCCTGCCTCTAATGATATTAAAGCTAGTGGTTATCTTTTTAATCAGGCCCGGCAAACAAAGCTTGAATTAGGGATGGGTACCGCCACTGATTTCCCCAATTGATCTGATTCACAATTCCTGATTAATTTAAAAATTGATTCATTTAGGCATATTTTACTGACAATAACAGGTTTTTCAGCTCCATGTACTGCAGTGCAAAAACCTGCTAATGGCCAAGTTAGTATGTAAGCTAATCAATGCCATTCATGCCTTTCATTATAAAATGTGACAAACCGATTTTATGGGATAAATCAATGCTAAGAAAACTGTAAATAAAACTGCCTCGTGGGTTTCCTCCAAACGGAAGGGTGGCGGTGGTGTGTGTGCAGTGAGGCATGGGTGTTTCCAAATGTTTTCACATGTTTTGTTAATATCACAGTAAGTGCTGATAGACTATGCTGTTGCCATATAAATAGTTGAATTTGGCCAACAAACTGAGTCATCAAAGCTGGCACTGTGACTGAGACTGAAACGTGTCTCTTGTTACTTTGATTTAAAAGCACATTTGGTTTCATCCAAACATGTGAAAAATAGACAGTTCAAGGTTTCTATGGGTCTGTTTACTATGTGTCCGGAAAGTGTTTTGGTGCTTTCCCTGCCAGCAGGTGAGCAGACTCCACAGAGTAAAAACATTGATACTGGCTGAATATGAATCAATATCAGATCATTCAAATGAAGAATTTAAATTAAAAGATCACATTTTTTAAACCCACCCTAAAAGAAATATATAAATAAATCAAACATTGTAAAACTGGCAAACCTTACTAGAATATGAAATAAAATATAGATAAAAGCCATAGAGACAGTACAAAACTAATATACCACTGGTATACAAATGAATAAAGCTCAAAACTCTATCCAAAACGAGTGATCACACTGTCTGTACTCTGTGGATGTAAGTCAGTGTGAAGACCTGGACTGTCAGAGCTGACCAAACAGAATGACAGATCACATCTGTAATGCAATAAAGAGGAGGCAGGCCAGCTCAGCTCATCTATTATCTAGTCACCCACGCATCAAACGGCTCCTCCCTGACCGACTAACAGACAAACAGGGCCTTGTGGAGTCAAAGAAGGACATAGCTAATCGGTTACCCATACTAATTCATCACACATGTGACAGTAAAGCCACAAACAGGCCCCAAACTCTTTATTGAGATGCTAACTCAATAACAGAGCCTCTTCTGAACAAACACACTGTGATAAAAAAGATAAACAGAGGAACAGCTGGGTGAGGATTTCAGACTTCTCTGGAGAAATCAGAAAAAAGCAGAGCAGATACAGAGGTATCCTGGCAGCTAAGTATTCACTGACAATCTGGAGGAGCTTCATTTTGCCCAGATTTTAGGTGCCAGTTTTGGCAGCACAACCCAACTCTCCACCAGCTGTCTGCCTAGCAGTAAACCCACCAACCGCTCTGCCACGGCCTCAACCAACAGCTGGAGGGCTCGATAGGAGGCTTTAGCCTGAAGCTGGGACATGTACAGCTGCATTAAAGGAACGGCCTGGTGAAGATTTTCACTTACATTTACACAAACTGCTGACCCTAAAGTATCCATACACAGCCAAAAGAACTTCATCTGAAGTCTGCTTCCTTATTTTGCTCCCACGCTACAATCCTGCACTTGCTTCATACTGCATTGAGGTACATAATCTCAAGCAGACTGGTGATGTGGTTTATGGGATTGCATGATATACTGTTCAATCAAAATGGACAAAGGACAGAGTGAGCAAACTTGACCAAGCGGTTCAGGGCAAAGCTTTTTGACAAGGTGAGGAGATATGGATAAGATAGCACACGTCACTGGGTAACTGTGTCTGTTAAGACCAGAGCAGAAGTGGATTGATGTGCAATAAGCCCAACAAAATCCACCCCGGATCACCCGATGGGGGTGACAATGTCACTGGACCTACAAGACTAATCGGGCAGGCGTGGCGTTCTGAGGCTTGCCATCAAAGATCCCAAACAAAAAGAAGATACACTGGTCAGTCAGTCATGCACTTGCTTTAACCTGTAATGAGTTAAATAATCTTAAGCCGCATCACATATGCTGTTTCAGACACGGCATGACATACTGTTATCGATCCCTTTGCTCTGCTTTAAATAAAATGCAGCTTTGGATGGATGTCAGGGCCAACAACAGGCCAGATCATAATTTAAGCAGGTTAATAAATGAAAGTAAAAGACTACAGTACGCAGAAAATGAACAAAGCAGGACAAATTCCTCCATTAAATAAAGCCGACAGAATTCAAGAGACCAATGACTACATTTGAACCTTCACTGCACTGTGTGTGTTAGAGATGAGTTGGGTTCAGACATTTCATGTTTTATTTGAAAGTGTACCAATGTCGATGCCCCTGCGTGGGCTGCCCTGGCCCCCGGTCAGGTCCTCCACCCAGTGGATGTAGTTGAGGCGCAGCGGGACAGTGGGGATGAGGCGCTCCAGAGGAATATCTATAGTCAGGCCAAAATCCTCTTTCAGCAGTGTGCAGGTTAGAGCACGGACAGCTTCAGGGTCCTTAAAATTCAACCTGCAGGAGGAAGAGAGAGAGAGAGGGAGTGAGAGGGAGTGAGAGAGAGAGAGAAGCAATTTAAGAGCAAATGAAAGCAAGAGAAAGGAGATAGGGAGAAAGCGAGACAAAGATGGAGAGAAGCAAAGCAAGAGTGAATGAAAGCAATGGAGAGGGAGAGCAAAAATGTGAGAAAAAAGACGGGCAAATAAAAGCAATGCGGAAAGCAATTAGTGTGTTTGAGAGAGCAGGGAAATAGGGGAGAGAGGGAAGTAAGCAAGAGAGAGGGGGCAGACAAGCAAAAGACAAAAACAAAAGGTGTGAGGTGGCCAGAGAGAGATATAAGACAGAATAGGAGAGAGAGCGAGAGAGAGAGAGAGAGAGGTCAGTAATGGAGTATTGCATTACGTTCATCAGTGAAACATGGGGCGAGTCGGCTTTCAGTTCATTAGTGCTGATCACCAGGATGTCCACACTGATGGAGAGACACAAGAAGGCCCCGGCTCTCCATTTACACTCCCTCCCTAATGGCACAAACATGCACATTATCAACACCAGGAGCTCCCCTGTTTACACCCAATCCCCAGAGTCTAATGCATTGTGCAGCACCAGCAGCACGTGCAGAGTGGAGAGAGAAAGCGGGAGATAGGTGTAATTAAGCCGTCTAGATTCACACCTTCCAGAAATGTAATTAGGCGCTTTCTAGTGAGGAAGGGTGTCTGGCACCTCTTACAGAGAGGGGGTCTGAGGGTGTGTATGAGTATTTCAGAATGGGACACTGGAACCATGTCTCGGCATGTAAAATGCTGCTGTGCTGGTGAGCTGTTGAGCTGGCAGCCTGCTACATGCCCTCAGAGGCACCTGCAGAGAGGGCTTTATCAGCACACTTCTCCCTCACTCAGAACCGGGAGAGCACTCTCAGAAATGAGAGTGTGCACGCTTTCCACATACCCAGCCTGAGCTCTCAGATCAACACAGGGTGTGGTGGTGGTGGTGGTGGTGGTGTATTTCAAATTAATGTGCAGAGGATGGCTAAATAATGGCAGTGTGGTGAAAGCGCACACACATACACACCCACTATTTATTATACCCCATATTCTTTCCAACAACAGCCTCACAATCACTACATGTCCAAATATTTGTGGACACCCCTTCTAATGAATGCATTCAGCTATGTTAAAATGCACCCTTTGCTGACACAAAGGCTTGTCTAGTGCCTGTACAAAAGTATTAGGACTCAGATAAATTACTTTCTGGCACCGTGCCTAATGCCAGGCTTGGGCCAGAATGGTATAAAGCCCCCAGCAAGGATCCATCCAATACTTAACAACACTGTTCAATACTTGACAAGCTGGGGTGGTGATCAACATCCAACATCCTGAATGCAATCAAACCCTCATAGCAATGTGCCAAAATCTAGTAGAAAGCCTGTTAGTTAGTTAGTCCAACAAAGCAAGATCAACATCCTTAAAATACCCTTGATTTTAGAAGAAAAGATGACTCAATCTTTCTGGGGTGTAATTCAACACCTTGACCTTCAGGAACGTTGTGCTCCTCAAACCATTCCCCAGCAATGTGTGCAGTTTGTCAGGGTGCATTATCCTGCTGAAAGATGCCACTGCCAGTGGTGAACAAAGAGGGCCAGATCTGTCAGGAGGAGACAGAAAGAGGGTAGCCGAGCTGGCATCCATGCTGGAGAATAACTCCCACCCCATACATGAGACTCTGGCAGCACCGAGCAGCTCCTTCAGTGACGGACTTCTTCACCCCAAATGTGTGAAGGACTGGTATCACAGGTCCTTCCTTCCTGCTGCTGTTAGACTCTAAAACCAGCACTGCTCTCAGCAGACCACGGACACACACACTTAACTCCACACAGTATTATGTGTTTTTCAATGCAGCCTATTGTGCAATACTTCCATCTCCCCATATGCAGTTATCTGTAAATCCTGTGTTCAGTGTGTTTCTTTTACTGTTTACAATTTATATTGTTTACACTACTGTTGATTTATCGATTCGTTTGTACTGAGTGAATCGCAATCCCTTTGCTGCTGAAATCTTATCTAACATCTCCACCCTAAAGGAGTGTACACTTTGCCATATTTAGTTGGGGATCAAGTTGGCATCCACATGAATCCAGCCACAACATCACCAGAGCATCACACCCCCTCCACTGGCTTGTCTTCATTCTAAAGTTGCAGCTGTCCATAAGATGTTATCTTCTACTGTAACCTTCTTCCAGTTCCAACGCCAACCTGACCATTGCCCGTGACAGGTGTCAAAATGGGTGGCTATGGAAACGATGTAGCAGGCTGCTATGCTTTGTGCTGACACTTACTTCTAGCCCCCACAATTAAAATGAGTCCTGTCACCTTTTCAGAGCTACTCTGACCAAGCTGTCTGTCCATAACAATTTTGGCTCTTGTTAAAGTGACCCAGCTCTTCACGTCCGACCTGTCTTCTGCATCAATCATGCTGACTACGAGAACCAACTACTTACTGTCTATTGTTTGTGTTATTACGAGTTAATTAAATGTCATTTAACCCTCCACCTGAAGGTTTTCATAATATACAGGCTCTTTTGTGCATGTTTGTTCTTTCTGATAAGGATGAACAGAACTTTCACCAGCTACGAAATAAGTCATTTTGGCCAAAACACGCACAGCTAACAGTGACAGAAAACGAGATCCAATTCTGAAGAGTCTCTTTAAGAGAAACTTTCAAAGAATGTGTGAAAAGAGGCAGGAAAAGCGACCTCAGGAAGGAGAAATGAGAGAGTCGAAGTTTGCTGACTGAGGAACATAAACAGGAAAGTGAAAAGGCTAGAAATGACCACAGACTTCAGTTCAGACCTCCTGCACTCAGCTTAAACCAAAAGAATGCATCTCATTAGTTTCAGAAAGGATGATATTCCTGAAAGGGCTTTTTTGTTACTAAAGCCAATGTTAACAAGTACAGCAGAATGAATACTACACCGCAGGAAAAGGTCAGTTTTTCTACATAGAAAGGCAGGCTAGATATTTGCGAACCATTGTTCAATTTACAAACTTAGTGCAAATGAAAATGAAAGCCCTGAAAATGAAAAGTTCTGCAAATTTTAAAGCAAAATATATAGAAAAAAAGAAACACGACAAATTGAGCCGTAACCTTTAAACACGGCTCTTTATGCTGTGTTATTTTTAGGGCTGCTGATCAATAAAGATCTGTTATAAAGACTTTTATTAATAAACATTTGAAGGCAAATCAACGCAACATCAAAATGGAATTATATTGATTATAATTAACGGATTCAAAATAATAGCATTAATCACATACTTAGTGTTTTTTTTGTATTTCTTGGACAACAAATACACACAAAGTGTGGTATTAATGGGGCAATGGTGGGTGCAAATCTTCATCATGAGATGAGGGAGAGGAGCAGTGCATGAACACTAGCTATTTTCCATTGCTTGTTAAGTTCGGCATTAATGCACTTCAATAACGTGTATGTCTTTGTGAAGGTTCTGATCTCATTTCCACGATTTCCACAACATCATTTGTATGGTCAAACATCTGCATATGACCATACAAATTCAAGGGGTTTTCTTATGAGGAAACAGATGGAAGTATTCAGTCTACTGTGCCTAGAAACAGCAAAATATAGCAAGTTCAAATTTACTTTAAGCTCAGAGAAAGGTTCGCCCAACGTATGAAGTCACTCAGCTTTCTGAGTGATAACGATTTATCCATTCCATTTGTAATGTGAAGTCAGTAGAGCACATAGTGATTTACAGAATTGACACACCTATAACATATCTAATGTCCAGCTTCACCAACTTTGCATGTTATAACTCTCTCTTTTCTCTAACGCTCTCTTCCGTTATGACGATTTCTGTCCGAACACCGTGTTTTTGGCCTACAGAGGTACAGAGTGCTACGCAATTCCACAGATTTCATGCAGAATGAATAAAGTTAAGCTGGTCCAGGAAGCAGTTTTCCAACTGGCGTCCTCCGACACTTAATCTATTTGTGCTGATGCCACTGCTCAATATTGCTTTTGTATGTTCTGCATTTTATCCAGGTATGTACAGGGGAAAACTGACCAATACTACTTTAATAAAGAGCTGAAACAGATCCTGATAATAGGGACCATGTCCTAACTACTGACCTCACCTAATATACTGGTATATTGATTTTCATCAGCATTAAAATGTCCATTCCCTTAACAGAAGCCAACGAACAGAGATTTTTCACTTCAGTGAGAGAACACCATATATGGAGATAGAGGTCAAGCTCATTTGAGTCTGCTCTTACCCACAGTCCAGTGCAGCAGATAGGAAATACAAGATGTATTGCAGTGCCATAATGCAGTAATATCAGATTGCTGACAGCACAGTCTGACTCTCAGAGGGACAGAGAAAGGGAAAGATAACACTCTCATACGCATGTGATCCTGCCCCTGTCCACACCCCTAACGCCATGTGGATGATTTCACATCAAGGAAAACAATTATTGCTCAAAGTGAACAATTAGAAAAGTGATTAGAAAACTTCATCCTCATCCTTCATTCACTTTCAATTAAGAAATGGCAATCTGACAGCCACATTAGTCCTAATTAATCTAATATTTAAACCAGCTCTATTAATCTGCTAATGTGACCTTGAGGGTGACAGTAATATTAAATATGAATCAGGTTGTCAGAGATGGTTCCCATGGTAACTGGGATAAGTGGGTCACCTACACTGAATATGAAACTGCAGGAAAACAGGAAAAAAAAAGAAATGAAAAACAGAGAAAGAGCCAGACATACTTCACACAAAAACAGCCGGGCACAGAATAAAGAGAAAGTTCAACAGGACACTAGAACATAACCGACAAAACAAACCCCTTATAACGGACTCCTGACCCAGTGTGGTCAGGCCACTGCTGCTGCCCTTGTGTTAGTGGTCCAGATCATGATCAATATTCTGAGCAGCTGCTTGCTGAGAGCCGGACATCTATTTTTAGCGTCTGATGAGGAGCGGGAGACAGAGTGGGCTACAGAAAAGGCGCTCCGTCTCCACGGCGACTGCTCACCTCCCAGCTCCCAGAATGTGTGTCAGTGTGTGAGAGGCGGGAGATGCTGATGTGTGGCACTGACTGGAGAGAGTGTGTGCTGGTGTTGTGGCTGCTAAAGGGTGGGACTGTATGGAGGCTGGCCTCTCAGAGGATGCGGAGGCAAGATGAACTCAGCAGTTTACATTAATGCTGTACAATTGGCCATTCATTAACTGCTACTGCGATTAACACAATTTGCTTACTTTAAAATGATTCATGAAGAAATGTTTTCATTTTCCTTTCTTTCATTTCTGAAGTAATGATCAAATTTCACATATTCCAGATTAGGGCTGTGCGATATGGACACATACGTTTATATCCCGATATAGATATGAATACACATAACGCATATCCCGCTGTTTATATCCCCATATAGATATTAATATGGATACATTGCATCAGCTCATATCCCGCTCTGTTTATATACTGATACAGATACAATTATTGATATATCGACTCACCCATTTCCTACTCTGTTTATATGCCCATATAGATATAAATAGTGATAGATTTTTGCTCAGGAGTCCAATATACAATACCAGGAAACCGCACGACTGGAACAGTATTATACTGACTTGTACATTTAATGCATCATTTTAATACATAAAGGCTAATGTGTTGTCTGAAACTACACTTATATGGACAAAAGTATTGGGACATCTGCTCATTCATTGTTTCTTCCAAAATCAAGGGATTTAAAAGGCTATTCATGGTTTTGTTGGAGTAACTGTCCAGGCAGGATCTTGCAGGATTGCTGAGCATTTGAATTCAGTGAAAAGAGCATTAGTGAGGACAGTCAACTCACCCCTAAAATTCTGGATGGAGCAACATCAATCCAGAGAACACAGTTCCACTGCTCCACAGCTCAATGCTGGGTGCATTATACCACTCTACCCCACATGTGGCATTAGACATGGTACCAATATTTATGTTTATACAGGTAGTACAGGTACTAGACATGTTGTATGGATGCATTTGCACACCTGTGTCAGCAATGGGTGCAACTTAAAGAAGCTGAAGGCATTCATGAGTATGGGTGTCCACAAATATTTGGATACACTGTGCACTTGTAGCCCACACTACTCACTGCCCAAACACACAAACCCCACAAGGCCAGGAGGAGGAGGAGGACACAGGAGAGAGAATTCCTCTCAGTGAGATGCATGTGGAGAGAATCAAAACACCTCAGGTCAGCACTGACGTGCTTAGAGACTAGCAAGCGCAAACTAGGTGAGAAAGACACATGGTGTGGAGGATGGGTAGAGTGTGAATGAGCCAAAGCAATGAAAAAAAGAATGGTGCACACACACATACGCACAGGAACACTGGCAGGTTGACAAGAAAAGAACACAATTTTCCCATTTAATATTATCATGGTGTAAACTGCATGTCATCACATTGCACAGCATTGCAGAGAATATCTATTATATCTCCATCATCTATAATTAATCTTCAAAAGGTAGATTACATCTGTTTGAGGCAGTGTGTTCACTGTTAATAGTACAAGCTCCTTGAGGAACATTTGGAGGCTCTTCAGTGTGAAAATGTGGAGAAACCTCTTCAGATGCTTCAAGGACCCTTCAATAATAGGGCGAGGCTTCTTGGAAGGTTCCATAAACCACCTAGGGAAGTTCTTCCATTATTCCATATTGAACCACCAAATGTTCCTCAAGGATTTTGTACTTTTAACAGGGTGATGAGTTACCTTGTGCAGACATTAGTTAAATTAGCCTTCAGTGCAAAAATATAGAGGCAAATCTTCCAACATGTTTTCAGAAATCAGGTATATTCAGCTCAACAGAAGTACTTTGTACATTGGATCGTTCTTGAACTGTGAAGGGAAGAACATGCCTCCTCCAAATCTGTCAGCACCTCTTTTTGGAACTGCCACCATTGCATCCCTGCAGGGCAACCAAAGTGCTCTGGGGAAAGTATCGGGACCCCAGCTCAGATACAATGGCATATAGACACCCATGCCAACCAGCATCACACTGGGTGATGCCCCATCTTCCCACACAGAGAGAGCATGGCCAGTTTTGATCTCTCAGACTCTGATTGCTGATCACAAGCAGCATGACCAGGGAATCGAACTAGCGGGACTCATATTACAATTCTTTCATATTTATTTCTGTATGAATAAAAGAGGTGAAATAAAAAAGAGAGTCTGGTATTTATGCTGTTCAAATGCAGATCAAAGCTGTAATGTATTCAATCCAAAAAAACATTCATTATTAATTTTTTGGTATCACGCACTGTGACCTGACATTTGGTTTGGTATATAAATCTATATTCTGTGCCTGTGCCAATCCTACCATACAGCCATTCGTTATTACTCCACACAGCCAAAGAAGAAATGACATCCTGATCTGAGCAGACAACTGTTGACTGAAAACAGTAATGCAGCACATTTCTGAACTTCAGCTTCAGGTCTCATAAGGTCACCTTGCTTCCCAGCCTACTGAGAGCCCCTTCGTGAGCAGTTTATTAATACTGCATACATTCTCCAAACCTCAGAACAAAGACATTCCGCTCCCTTTGGTCTGAGCGTGGAAACTGAATCTGTCAGTGTTTCTTTTAAGCCCTAAATTACATCAGCCATCAGCCGTACACCCCGCGCATCCCTAAACACGAGTTTCAACCTAACTTGGCACTTCAGTAGCATTGTGATCTGGAGTTGGGTTTTTCAGAGGACTCTCACTGCTTTAGGGATGTAAATTATATGCTATTAACTTCATGTGGAGAGAAGACTGGAAGCAAATTACACTCAGTAGTAATTGCTGAGAGGGTGTTGCTACTGCACCACAGCAATACTAATGTTACTGAGTGGTGAGCGATATCCTACAAAAATGTAGGATGCTTGAAAATTATGCTTTCACAAACTTCCCAGAAGAAACTGCACCTCACATGTGGTGGTAAATAATTGTAAATTAGGTTACATCTATCAATGTTCCAAATTCCAAATTAATTACCTATTAGCTATAGTTTGCAAACTGTAATGTCACGCTTAGGTCTAATTATTTTTTGGGGGTAATAAATGGTCCTAGAAATAACTGTGATGCACAATATTTGTCATTTTAAGAACATTTAGGTCACAATATAATAATAATAATAGCATAATAATGCAATGAAACCCTATTAAAGAGGGTTTAGCCCTTGTCAAAATGTGCTACCAGTGTGTATGTAAAAGTAAACAGCAGGTAGACTAAACCATATCAAAAAATGATCCCAACAGAGGTATAGGTAGGATGTTTGGAGACTCTATTACAAAATGAAGGTATAAACAAGGTCATTGAGGTGATACATTGTTACTGTATTTACAAGATGTTCATAAACAGGAAAAATACAGGAATACATGGTTCAAATTAGTGATGTGTAGCATAACTAGACAAAACACTGGCTCACTAACATTAACGCTCTCTCTTCACTCATTCAGAAAATGTTCCCACACCGGAGCTGGAATGCAGCTTTGAAATAAGTCACTTTTGGGCCCCTTTTCTGGTTGGTGGAGTCTTTGTAACATATTTTGTATCAAAGCACCAAGCAAAATGCAACCATGCACAAGGTCAGGCACTGTCTGCATGACTGGAACCCTCACGCAACATGTTTTAGCTCTCAAATGGACAACAGACAGGCTATAAATGCCCTTGTATCTCTTGAATAAATGAAAGAATACAGCGACAGTGGTCTATGGCAGACTATGGCAACTGCATTCCAGAAAACTGTGGTAAACCTCTGAGAGTATATCCATGATTCACTTGTTTGCTGAACTGCAGAGGCGATGGAGGGACCGCACTGCACTCGTTTCCTACATAATAGCAATCACTGTCTGAATGAAGCTCGACTCAAGCTAAGATACCAAGAACAGAACAGCGTAGCAAGCTCAAATACACACAAACGCAAAGGACGATACCGCAATCTTCAAATTTATTGACGTCATGTCCATTTATTGTATGATAAATTGATAACGAAATTATCCTGACAGGCCAAGACACACTGTCTATCAGATATGATTTTCTTACAAATAACAAACAGCTATGATCTGCACACAGGAGTAAGACGCTTGAGTCTAGTTCCAATTTGACAAATAAATGTGCTCTGAAACAATTATGTTGCCACTGATGACTTTTGTTTAATGGGCAATGATACCATGCCACAAATGTCTGTAAAAAGTCTGAAAACCTGAACCAAAACAACCCAACCACAGTTAAGTTGATCCACATTTTGGTCCCTTTCGCACCTGCTTTTTCACCAAACTCAACCAAACTAAAAACATCTGAAGTTCTGGACCAAACAAAGTTCATGTGGAAAGCTCATCTCATTGTTGGGAGACACAGGAGAAATCAGAGGAAGATTTTTTTTTTGGTTCCCGTTTTGATAATAGGCTTTTTCTAAACTGTGTTTCAGCTGTGCTCATGATTCAGCTAGCACTCAGCTTGGACAGATAGCTTATCTGCATTTTACGGACACAATATACTCAAAGCAGCCACAGTTGGTGAGGTAAGTGGCTTGCTGTAATGTAAATGCATGTGAAACTGCCAAAATTATGCCACCTCAGGAAGCCAGCATCCACTGGAAAGTTGGGGGAGCCCGCAGAGGAGATGAGAGCTGTGTGTGAAGCCCCTCATCTGCACATCTCATTTGTAAGTGAGCTGGGGCTGAACCCCGCAATTATCCCCCTCATTTGAGCTGAGAGCTCACAGTGGAACGACCCTCCTCAGCATCAATAATGCAGCTTGCGCTGGCAGCCGACCACGGAGATTAATACTGCTCTTACTGCAGGCAGCAGAAAGCTATGGAAACCGCCTTTCTCCCTCGTTCCTAGTGAGAAAGCAGACTAGAACGTTAAATGTCACCCCCAGCTGAATATTTAATGCTCCCCCACAGCTCGCTGTCCAGGTCACCGGCACGTCCGTGATGGACGCCGTCTTTCCGCTTTATACCTCCTAATCCCAGCTCTTTTTTTTTTCTTGCATGGCTGACATCTGTGCCCCAAACCTTCCCCCTTCTCTCTCACTAGCTTTCCACACCATCTCTCTGCTCTGACTGAAGTATGGAGAGAGGGAAGAGAGAGAGGATCCGCTTCCTGCCTCCAAACCCCCACCACAAATGAAAGTGCCGTCTCCACAGATTAACCCCAGTCTTCCAATGGCTGCTTGAGATACTTAAACAAAATTTAAGAAAGCTTATCTAAGAAGCACAGCTAAGTCTGGAGCTGTTCAGTGAGAACAGAAGTGACTTTAAACTGGTAGGCTAATGATACAGCACACATTTGAAGGACTTATTAGTTGTGCAAATCCCGAGGCTTAACACTAACTTGTGTGAGTACACGGAGAAGTCCTGGTTGGGAAATGGATCAGTGCCAATTTCTTGGATTTGTTCGGGAAGAGTGTCTGGCAGAGTGAGAGATGAGGGAAATCCGTTACAGAGAAAGCAAGTGAAAAATGTTCATAACATGCTGCAACACTGTAATTTACTGTAACTGACTCAACAAAAAAGGTCGCATGCATTCTGTCTCAATCAGAAATGTAAACGATTACAGGGCTGGTCTGATTAGACACTGGGTCTTGGCACAATAAGATGTAAAAGTGCTTCCCTCGCTGCCCTATATGACCGTTAGATATGCCTCTATGGCTCCTTTGGGGAAATTAAGATTCCAGCATCAATACAGTAAAGTTTAGTGCAAGTGGGAATTGAGAGATCAATTGTGTTCAAACAAAAAATATTATATAAACATTAACAGAAATTCACCAAAAATATCACCATAAGAGTTTAAACCATATGAGTTTGAGACAACGCAGCCGCAGACATCTCAACATTTAAAGTTTTGTGTTGTGAATTAGAACCCTAAACTTCTATGAATTGGAACTGTATTGTTTTTTGTGACAAAGTTTCTGTTTGGGATCCAACAAAGGTCGAGTTTGGAGGATTTAACCACCAACTGGTGTAATGATCTGGGGAGCCAATGCCATATGACAGGCACTGTGAGGGACACACAAGAACCACTAACAGCTCAGTGATATGTGCAGGTCAGGGCTTCTATCTACTGCTTGTTCATACACAGCAAGAGTTTCCCCAAGAATTATTCCATGTTGTTCTCAAATATTTTTGTAGTTTTACATCCACTCTTGAAACAAACCTTCTTCAAACAAAAGGTTCTTTAGGAAATGGAATCATGCTAAACAGAACTCTTTTACATACTCAAACTCTTCTTTGCTTGGTTAAAGGCTCCTTGGATTGGTGGAAAACCTTTTGTAGATGCTTCTATAAAGAACACTTGCTTAAAATTCACACCAAAAACTTATCCAGTACCGTCATCATGTTTCCAGTTTTAGAGAAGCATAAATTTGAGCATAAATACATAACAAAAGCCCGTCCACGTCACCCTGATGGGCTGAATCACACCCCTCCATCACAGTGGTTTCCAGACGAGAGACAAGAGCCTCAAAAGGCACTAAGACAATACAGGAGACAGTTTTTAAGATTACAAATTTTAATAAGATTGTTGGGGTGGAACAGAGCGAGGGAGCAGAAAAAAAAGAGAACGTTACTTAAAGACTTTAAAGCTCAATATGAACAATATCCCACTCTGATTATATCCCGATATCGATATAAATCTTGATACATCACTCGGCCCTAGTAGAAAGGCTTTATTTTTGCCATCTGTAAAATGTTCTAAATAAACAGTATTAATAATAAAAAAGTATTATTGTTATTGGTTTACATGTGAATGGTACTCAACCTTCCTGTCAGGAACAATGGCTCCAAATTCCGTAGCCTCCACACAATTCCCATTTAATCCAGGTGTGGCTTTAATTTCAGTTCACTGTCTCACTTCAAGTGACATAAGTTGCTCTCAGTTTTTATCAGTCACAGGCGCCATTGCTCAGGTAGCAGTTGTACATGTGTGCACTTACCAAGACAAACACAATGTACAAAATACATTTTTATAAAAATAAAACCACAACACAGAGACGAAGACACAGCCAGAAGGCCCGTGTGGCGTGCGGTGGTGCTGTAACTCACACCTGTTAAGAATGCCTAGAAGATTTAAGCAGCTCATCTCTCGCCCACACACACACACTGATACACACAGCCCAACACCTGCTGCAGACTCCGCTGGGCTGAATTCATCTGCATTTACACAATGCTATTTTCTCCTGTACCAGACTGTCCCGACAAACCTGACAAAGAGACAGACAGCTGCGGATGTGTGTGGGCTAGTTCAAACACGACAGCACGTGCACACACACACACACACACACACACACACACACACACACACACACACACACACACACACACACAAGGGTCTCAGCTGCTCAGAGTGGCAGCACTGCGACAACACCCTGCTAAAAAAATCACTGAAGACGTGAACATAGCCTGTCTGATCACCTGAGCAGACTGCAGCAGAACTCAACCTCCCCCATCAGGTGTCTGGTGCCAAAATCACATATCTACCGCCAGTACATGCAAAGCAGATCTTCATAAGAAGATCCAAAAGAATGGCATTAAATTCAAGCTTAGACAAGGCTGCTTCTTCTATTTGCAGTTGAGTTGTGTATACTCTACACAATATAAGGTCATACAGTTTCAGAAGTGACGTGTAGCTGTTCAGTGTTGGTTGGAAGCCTGTGCTGATTTAAATAAAATGGGCGATATATAGATATTTATACTGATATCAAGATATGAACAGAGTGCGACATGGGCTGAGGCAATATAATTTATATCTGAAGATTTTATATTTACAATGTTCTGCTTCTATCTTGTGGAACCCTTGTTTCTGCTCCACCCCCCACTCTCGGGTCCTCCTCTCCTCCACCCCCGTTTGCACCGTCTCACACACACACGATGGTGGAGACTAAGATTTGGTGTGTATATAGAAGAAATGAACAACAGATTTCAATATGTTTCAATAAATTAGCGTTAAACAATTGTATTTTTCACATCATAGATCATATCTTATATCGCCCTTCTGCTAAACTATATATTTTTTGTCCAGATCACCCAGCCCTGTTTTGGAGCATGGATTTCCTTTTCGGTAACTGGTACAAACTTCAATAACATGAAGTGACAGTCTCATATGCTCATTGTCAAAAACATTAGTTGCACAGCAAAGGAAGTGTCAGACTGCAATGGTAACTGTAAAGAAGATAAAAGGTTACCAAGAGCAACAAATGATATACATCGAGACTGATATGGGAGACATTTATATAGCTACACACACAAAAGTAGTGTCTCTCATACCTGCTGTTAACTATGCGTATGCATCATAGCTGCAATGCATATCTTGCATCCATGCAGCACGTCACTAGTGCACATCCTCAGAAATGACCACACCAAAAAATACCAGGGGCAGCGCAGGCAAATATGTTCACCATGCGGCCAGTTGTCCGAATGCATGGCCAAACAGCAAGCCTATGGCTTCATGTTTAACGGTGTAACGGCAGATTTCTCTCCAGTCTACCTCTCCCATTCTGCACTCACTACCCCTCTCTCCTGTCTCTCTCTACCTTGTTTTGTACTCACTACCCCTTAATGTAGAGGTTCCCAAAGGCATCTTGCGATGATCCACCCCATTTTGGTTGGATATTCTAACTTAATTCGAACAGATTTTGTGCGAAAGGTGTTGATAGTGCATCCAATAGGATCCCATATTTTTTAATCAGGAATAGGTCAGGTGATGGGTCAACAAGGTACGGTCTGGAGTCAACAGCAGTATGCGGATGAATGGTGTCCTGCTGGAATAGCGCACTGGAGTGTAGGTTCAGAAAAATTAGGGCCACTGGTTGCAGGACCTATTTAAAAGTAACACTGGAATGACAACATGCCAATAATGACCCTAGATGATCTGGCATTGTATGAAATTGCACCCCCACACCATGATGCCAGACCTTATGAACAAGTGGTGTTGACCACAGTGCCTCCACCTATGGATTCATTGGTCATCTCCACCAAGAGAAAAGCGATCTGAAGATGACCCTCTGCCATTCTGAGTGACTCCATGATAGTCTGGAGCCAGAGCAGTTGTGCATTGCAATAGGTCAACCTCCTTCTGGGTGCAACTATTTTTTGGATGATGGGTGTAGCTTGAGAGGAAAGGACCAATAATTATTGTGCAATGAAACCCACCAAGATAACATCTGTCCACATTCAGATTTGGGAAATTGATTGATTGGGGAACACTGGCCTGTATCTGCATGGTGGCATGTATTACAGTGCTGCCAGACAATTGGTGGATTAAATATGTGCATGAATTAGGATATGTACAGGTCAAAGGATGCTGACAGTGCCCAGCACACAACGGACTAATGGAGTTAGTGCACACTGTTAGAGCACACTGCAGTCTTCACACAGGCCAACATTGTGAAAACTATTAACAATCAATCCGATATCATGTAGCACTTCGATAAGACTAGAACTGCAGATACATCAGCTGAGCACAGCAGTGTGATGAGCGAGAAGAGCACTGGCTGCCCTGCTAATTAGAGTGCAGTGCCAGGTAGCTGCAGGGCACTGTTTGAGCTTCCAAAACCATCATTATTAGGAATCAAAGGGAGAGGCCTGCAACGCGGGGCTCTTTTCATGCTGTAGCTTCAAAAAGAGCCTCCACAGCCGGACCTGACAGTGCAGCTGAGATTGAGGAAGCAGATAAAGAGGGGAAGATGGACAGAGAGGGACAGCAAGAGAGGGAGGGAGCACTGCGGAGGGTGCGCTCAGCTCAACCTCGCCAGGTTCCCAGATGTCAGTATAGATGAAACAGGGAAAGCATGTCTGCACTGTCCAGCTTTCGTTTCCACCCTATTCTTTACACACAGACAGACAGACAGATAGACACACACACACACACACACACACACACACACACACACACACACACAAACACACACACAAACACACACACAAACACACACACAAACACAAACACACACACAAACACACACTTTGTCCTACTATCACACATCTCTACTATAATGATCAGTCCTGCTGAGACAGTATGACACCCAGGGGCTTAACTGTAATGGTAATGAAAAGCCAAAATAACAACAATCTGGCCAGACTGGTCTCGGTATCTAAATCAAAATATACACTGATCAACCATAACCTTATGACGACCCCGTTTTTAGATTCACTGTCCATTTCATCGGCTCTTCTTACCATATAGGAGCACTTTATAATTCTATAATTACAGTAAATATGTTTCTGTGTATACATTGTTAGCCTCCTTTCACCCTGCTCTTAAATGGTCAGGACCTCACAGGACCACCACAGAGCAGGTATGATATGGGTGTCATTCTCAGCACCGTCATGGTGGTGATGTGCTAATATGAGTGGCTCAAACACATCAGTGCTGCTGGGCATTTCCATGCTGAATGGGAAAAATAGGCATTTTTTTTGTACAATTTTTGCCATGTATTTTCATTATTTTTTGTGTAAAATATGTTGTTCTTTCTAAAAACAAAAAAAAAAACCCCATTGGGTTATTATATATTTGTTTCATGAAAAGTGTCTCATTTGAACATTGCCACTGTTTTAATGACTTGTCCATCGTTTTAGAGCAGATATTTTGATGTCCTCTGCAGGCCAATTTTCGTAACGTGAGTCACAATGATTATGTAATTTCCCAAGAATATTAAAGGAGAAATATTTTGTTTTCCTTCATAATATAAGATCCTACGTTCTTGCTAATGCATTATAGCTATTTGTTTGTAGAAGTAACTTACAGTTGAAGGAGACTTTTAAACATTGTTGGCTCAGTTTTTCAACCTTTCCTTTTTGTGTAACGCGAGTCACGCTGCAATTAATAGTAATAAAAAAGTTAATTAAAGATTTGTCTTACTTTTTATTTGTCATTTCATACCTTATGTCAACTGGCATATACATACAAACAATGGCGTCTAGAAATGCACATGTGTAGAAGGTGCCAAGACATATTACTTGAAAATCAACCAAAAAATGTAACGCGAGTCACATGGAAAGTCCCTGCTGGAGTGTTTAAACACTCTCCACACACTGTCCACACTATTAGACCCTCCTTTCTAGTGTCTCCACCACGTAGATGTAAAGTCAAAGACAGAAGCTCATCTGTTTCTTCACGGTTAGTGTTGGTCATCCTCTAGTCCTTCATCTGTGCTCACAGGACGCTGCCCATATGTAGCTGTTCTGATAGGTGGACTCTTCTCAGGCCACCAATGACACTGAGGGGTTTAAACACTCCAGCAGCACTGTTGGGTCTGATCCACTCATACCCCACTCATACTCATACACGCACCACCATCCACATTCCTGCTTTGTGGTGGTCCAGTGGGGTTCTGACCATTGAAGATCAGGGTAAAAGGAGGCTAACAATGAATGCGGAGAAACAGATGGATCACAGTCTGTAAATATAGAACTGTATGGTAGGAGGAGCTAATAACATGGACAGTGAGAGTAGAAACAAGGAAGTGATCATAATGGTTGATTGGTGGATCAGATTTTGAAACGGTCTCGCTTCTTCCGTGAAGGCACTCATTAAAACTGTGAATGCCTGCTTTAGGCAACAGTAAAATAACTGTATCAGTCAGTCATATTTACACCAAAACATGTTTATGATGCAGCGCTCACCTCTCAGACATCTAATTGGGTGCTCTGAGATCAGCACAACAACAAGCAGAACAAATCACAGGCGCTTCCATAAGTGTGCTCTAACTGCACACTGAAATGCATTAATTACTGTTAGCTGGTCTCCAGTTCCTACCACTGCATCCCTGAATAATCACAGTCTGCCATAAGAGCATCGCTCCACCTAAACACCTCCATCACACTCTTCCCTCCTCTACACTTCAAACTACACGTCGACTACCTCAGGTACACGCGCAAGGAGTGTGACAGACCTGAATTCCCTTTTAAAATTCCAGCTACCATCAAATCCCAACTCCACTAAAGCACGGTGACAACCTGAAAGTGGGCTTTCTCCAAGCATAATGATCTGATGGGACATACAGCACAGCCCACGCACTTCTGCATATTTTATATCTCTGTGTGGCCCAATTACTGCTTCTTCTCGTCCACCTTCAGGCTTCAGATGGTGTGGCACATGAGGCTTTACCCCTCAACACCCACCCACCACTCGACAGCTCAGAAGTGATGGTCACAGAGATGTAGGAGTGCAATCTCGCCATATTCAAAAAGGAGGTCTGAGATATCGACTTCCACTCACGCATCTTTAATCAGAGAAAGCTGTGTGTTCTTGCTGCCAAGAGGAGAACACACTTTTACTAACGAGCCTGTAAAAAAAAAAAAAAAAGGGGGGGGGGGGGGGGGATTCAGAACGGGACTGGGTGGTTTAGTGAACTAATACTGATACTGAATAATATGTTTTAATGAGCAGCAACATTGTAGATCACAATTCAGCTAAAATCTACTGGGATAAGATTTTTTTTGCTCCATACAGCTGAGCGCCTGTAAAGAGTAAGTAGAAAAAGAGAGCAATGAGAAACACAGAGGGAGAGAGAAAGAAAGTGACAAATAAAGAGAGAATTAAAGGAGTAAGTGAGCAAGACAGAGGCACATAAGATACAGAGAGATCGAGAGAGAGAGAGAGAGAGAGAGAGAGAGAGAGAGGGTAGCGAGTGCAGAATGAGAGAGATAAGAGGGGTAGAACGAGACAGCAGAAAGAGAAGCAGCGAACAGACAGATAGAAGAAAGAGGTAGAGAGTAAAAAGAGAGAATTGGAGAGCAAGGAGAAAGAGGTAAAGAAAGCAAGCAGAAAGGCAGAAAAAAGAAATGAAAACAGGAAAGAATAACCAGGTGGAGAGAAAGGTGAAGTGGAGGCAGAGTGACAAAGGAAGAGACATAGAGAGGTAGAGAGATATAGAAAGAGGCAAAAGGAAAGGCACTGAGAGTGAAGTAAGGGGAGAGAGAAAGAAAGAGAAATGTGAAAAGAAAAACAGAGAAACAGATGCAGTACGATGTGGGTAAATGAAGTGTGTGTGTGTGTGTGTGTGTGTGTGTGTGTGTGTGTGTGTGTGTGTGTGTACCCTAAGGCTGTGCAGAAACAGTGCTCCAGACTGTCTCGCCGGATTCAAGCCTGGAGTCTGGGAGAGATTCCCTCGCTGACTGTACCTTAACCCTGCAGCGCTGACCGTAAACTCAGCAGCCCACCGAGACCCTCGGCCTTTCCCTTCTTCCACACACTGTCTGTCTATGTCTGTCTGGGTCAGAGACCTGCTTAAAAAGCCTTGAAGCTGCTCTGCTGATTACAGCGCTCCAGCACTGCAGTCACAGGGGGCATCTGCTCTTCAGAGAGGGGTGCGCAGCTCTCGGCAAGGTTAGCACTAAACACCAAGAGGCAGCAAATGAGAATGGAATGGAAATACTGGGATGGTTTCAGATGCACAGCACAATAGCTTCAGACTCAACCAGGGGCCACAGCATAATTGCACAAGTAGTCTCCCGCAAGACCACTGAAACAACCAAAACAAAGACATTCAAATTTTGCAGAAAAAGCAAATAAGATCGTCTCGTTTTACGGAGCTAATCGCGGCTTGTCAGAATCATTTTTCCTGACAGTTCAGACAGAATCGACTCAGGCCCGGAAGCCCCAGAGTCCTGGGATCACTGCTATTGACAGTCTCAGCAGGGAGGCTTCACTCCATTCAGAGCTGTCACTTCAATAGAACAGGCTACAGATACATTCACAGTGCGATTACTGAACCCTGATACAATAATTCACAATCTCACAACATTCAAACTGAAGCAAAGAAACCCTACAATAACACGACTTCAACAGTCAAGATGCTCAGAATGATCTCAAGACTGCACACTTTAAAAGTTCTTGCCTCATCACCCTGTACACTGTAAAGCAGCCAACACCACCAACCGTCACCTAGTACACCGTAAAGCCAAATGTTCTTCATATGGCAAGTTGTAAAGCAGCCGCCTCATCACTTGGCATATTGTAACCGTCACTGTAAAGTAGCCACCTCTTCAACCAGCTCAGTGTAAAGCAATTTTATAACTAATTATACATCATTACTGATATTTATACTTCAACACACACACACACACACACACACACACTCTTTCAATCTCTCTCTTTCACACTGTCTCTCATTGTCTCTCTCACTTTCACTCACATTATCATGCTCTCTCTCACTCACTCACTTTCACACACTCCTTCACATTCACACTCACACTCACATACTTTTCACACTTTCTCACTCACATTCACACACACTCACGCACTCCCTCACACACACACCCTCCCTCACTTTCTCTCCCTCTCTCTTTCACTCACATTATCATGCTCTCTCAAACTCGCTTTCACACACTCACTCACATTCACACTTTCACACACTCTCACTCATTCACTTTCACATACGTTTTACACACTTTCTCACTCACACTCACGCACGCACTCCCTCCCTCCCTCACTTCGCTCATTTTTTTTCTCTCTCTCTCTCTCTCTGTCTGAGGAAAGTTCAGGGTTTTCACTCACATCACTCCTCCAACCAGGTTAGTCTGGACGTGTTTGTGGAAGTCGGGGTATTTGGAGGCGAGGTAGGCGAAGTTTGGAGGCTTGTCCTTGTAGCGGTTTCGGGGATGCATTGACTTATTGAGAGCCATTAGGAAAGTGTGTGACGGCGCTGTTTACAGACGGCGTGAAACGCAGCGCACGCTGCTCGGCCGCTGACACTTCCGTCACTAACCTGCGCCGGCCACCGCCGATGACGTCACTGAAGAAAAGAAACGCGCCCAACGTCGCACTTTACACGTGTTGAAGGTCGTTTATATTCGTGTCGTGTAGATATTGTAAGTCGTGTCTCATCTGTCGGGCATAAACAGCTTTTAATCGGACACCCCGTTACACCTTAAATGTGTAGTCACCTAAGCGTGACTACCGTACACTTTTTAAGGTGGAACGGAAAGTTGTAAAAAAAAAAAAAAAAGTCAGTAAACGCACGACTTGAGTAATGTTTATACAAATAAAATAAGCAGGTCCAAAAGCAACACATACCTACAGAATCATTGCATGAATGTCCTCTGGACAGTGTCCATCAGGTTCCTCCCAACACAACCATTCTCTTCAACTGTTCTTCAACATTTTTAGGATGAGGTGGGGTAGTGATCTCCCTGAATGCAATCAAATCCTCACAGCAATGTTCAAACATCTAGTAGAAAGCCTACAGTGGAAGTAGGAACCGATAGTCCAACAAACACAGGATAAACTTTTTAATACCCTTGGTCTTAGAAGAAACGAGGAATGAGCACTTGTCCCAATACTTTTCCCCATATAGTGTATGTGACCAATCAGAAAGCAGATCAATATTTAACCAAGAAATCCAAACCTACAGCAATGAGAGCTCTTTCAGTCTATATCGGCTGATTATACTATTTGTTTTAGACCAGAATAGTGTTTTCATTTGGGTTTGATGGACTAACTGGTCACACGTTGACTAATTTAGTCAAGATGGTCATACTAATAGACTTGCTTTGTAAGGTTGGTCCAGCTGATCAACCAGGAGGGTCAGGCCCATCAAGCTTTACTTAATAGACCAGCTGAACCATCAAACTCTATGCTGGTCAACCAGTTAGCTAGCCTGAGCTGGCCAGTTTGTTCAATGGGGTAAACGATAGAGCGAAAACTGGGTTTGTTTTTGTAAATGTATACATGTAGAATAGTTTGTGAACATCTCTGCTCCAAAGCAAGCTGTTAATATCTGGAAGCCCAACTGCTTTAGACATTTCCTTAAATGTTTCCTGCTAAATTAACCATTTTAATTAGGGGTTCACAGATTTACACATATGTTCAAGTCTTACTTTCTCACCACCACTATTGTATGTGCTACACATACGTTACACACCACTGTGTAAATGACATTATACATGAGACCGGTTTGAAATATGTAAAACAAACTTTTTAGAAACTTGTCAGGCATAAATTATAGAACATCATTTAGTAAAACAATATTACAATAGTTTTGGTAAATGTTCATGTATTAATGTCAAACATAGTTGCAGGATTACAAGGAAATGGTACCCCCTCTTATTTCCACAGTGGAGGGTGAAACAAATAAGGTCTACTTAAAATTTAACTTTGCAATGACTGAACAAAAATAACTGTTCTCTGAAAAAAGCTCTCCTTTTAAACACAATAAGAATCAGTGTAGAGACGGTGCTTAGTTTTGTTGTTTAATTATGTTGCAAACAATAATGACATCCAGATATATTGTTAACAATTGGCTGTGTGAACAGTGATAACCATGAAAGCAAAAGTCCCATTAGAGCTGTGAAGACTGATGCCTCCCATCTATTCACAAAGCAGGTAGAGCTGACAGATGAACTTGTGGCTGGAGGAGGGACCCACAAATAATAATATGTACATCAGTCCATCCAGTGAGTGCAGCGCTGGGATTGCTTGGGACCTGTGAATGGCAAGCGCAAATTTTCTTGCAGGGCACACAGAACCCCTTGGTGTTCACGAAGCGAGTGTTCACACAATGAAGAACCATGTAGAAGAGCGCTTATTCTTTACCTTTCCTTAGAGAACCAAGAAAGGTAGTGAGAGCAAGCTATGTTGTCAGGAAGTCTTGATTTTGGAATAGACTCGTGGGCCTAAAGGAATCCATAAATGTGCCAATCAGGAGGAAGTAGCAGTTTTTTAGGAATGGCTTGCTTTTGAGTATCAGCTGTGGACTCCGTGAACAAGAGCAAAAATAATGATCTGGTGGATCTAGCCAGATCACTTTTCTTCAGTGAGATCTGGGTGTATATTACAATGCAGGATTTCAAAGTTATCTTAAACGGATATCAAAACTGTCCAATAGGAAAATCCCCCTGCTGTTTTTTGGTTTAGGCCCAGGTGATGAAGCACCCCCTTTAGCATAGTTTCAGCCTGCTTGTGTCCTTGAGCACAAGAGAAGCTCCACCATAATCGGGGGCCGCTTTCTGTCCAAGACTCACTCAGCTACAGCTGGAGGTTCAAGAAACTAGACCAGACGATTTGACTATCGCAATGTGTACCAAGCTTCCCTATATTCTTTACAGGAGGCATCAACGGTGGTTTGTTTGGAGTGGGCACTTCTCCCTCAGTCTGCCGCAATCCCATCACAAAAAGAAAGAAGACAAGAGGAGTCACCCTCCTTCACAGAGCACACACACACAGACCAGTCTGCCTACAACCACATACTGAGCTCTCTCAGTTATCATGCCAGCTGACCTATCTGGTAGGGTGTCTGTGTTTGGAGTCATTAAATAGTTGAATAGCACTATTATATATATTATACACAGATATCCCCTATACCAGTCACGGGCAAAGAAACAAAAGGTTTTCTTCCGTTTTTCTTTACAGCGGAAGTCGTCAATTCGACTGTTTCTCCTAGTTAAGACACTGCAGGACGGCCTGAGATTAGTCACTGGGTTCAGTGCTAGCTGGACCACCACAGACCCCCACCAGACAGCTCAACCATCAGTACTGTTACATGCAGCAGTGCTATGTCGACAGGTACAGATCTCAGACTAGCCACGATCAGGTTTTCAGCAGCAGCAGGTACATCCAGTACACACACAACAGGAAATCGCTAAGATAATAGACTGGTTAAGCAGTGGAGTTCTTTATTATATAATTGCATTGTAATGAAAAGACTAATTAAAATGATATCTGCTTATGCATTTATTAATAAGTCTTAAATTGCTTAGACCTTCAGTCAAAAGGGACCGAAAATCTAACATAAGAGGGATGTGCAAGTTAGTTTTTTTTTTTCCTTTTCTTTTCTCTCTTCCACCTCTGCCAAAATCAAAGGCAGGCTTCTTTCTTTCTTTACTTTTTTCCAAGATATGGAATGGTTTACCTCAATTTTTGGGATCCATTATCTCAATTCCCATAGCGTGTGTGCATGTTTTACATTTACCCACACAAACGTCAAGAGGAACTGCACAAAATGTGCTACTTGTAAGACATCAGTAATTGCTCAAGAACTTGTGGCACTCTCCCATTCAGGATGTTCACAATCACCAGCACTCTGCTCCTCCCAGGGTTGAGGGAGAGTTGCAGTAGTTTACACTGTGAACCTGCCATTTACAAAGGAGCTACCATCAAGCTCTTCCACAGAGCACTCAGGCAGACAATAGTATAACTGCTGCTCATTCCTTTAAATAAATCCCCACTAACCCTTCAGTCAGTACAGAATTGAGCTTCCTGTGGCAATCCATGCTCAAATTTCATTGCAAGAATTTTGCCACGTTTTTCTTCTTTGATACAAATCCACCTTTCATTTTCAAGAAAGATTTTTGCACATCCCTTACCGAACACTAGGAAACACTTTGAGCCCTTGTCATGCTTCATACCTAAAAGGTCCAAACTGAGGGTTTCTTTTGCATTGCAGAAGAACACCTGCTCTGCACAAACATCAACATCTGCCAAAGGGGCAACAAGACAATTTAAATGTTGCATCTAACATGATTCTTGGAGAGTAGAAACAGCTAAAGCAAGCTAAAGAAAACCAACTCGGTGAGGACAGATAGCTCTGAATTCATTTTTGCCATATAGACATCTCTTAAACTAGCATTACTGTTAGAGCACCAACAGCCAATTCGAATGCTTCATAGAGGCAACACTATGTTTTTGGTGCCGATAAAGTTTGAATTGCTTCTGAGAACAAAAACGAACATGTTCAAAAGCTTCACTAAAGATCTCAGTTTATATACATGGCCTTCAAATAAAAAGAAAAGAGAAAAAAAAGAAAAGAAAAAACAATACTTGCTGCCCACTATTCAGCCAGGCTAGTCTATGCAGAAAACTAGATGAGAATTTCAGTCGAGACCAGAGTGAAATGAGATTCTCTCAGATCTCCAGGATCAAGCCATGTCTAGGAATTCTCTCAGTAGGACGTGACGTTTCATGACAAGTGTACAAAGATCGATTCCCTAACGTTTCAAGAGAACAGTCTGAATCATTCTTAGATGAAGCCATTAAAATATCATCTAGTTCCACAATAAGAGAATGGTAAGCACACTTCAGAAATGGTGTTACAAAGCTACAGATTATTCTGATAACAAGCCCCACAGACGATCAACTCTTCCTCTAGGGATTATTGGTATTCTGGTATTCCTTTTTGTTGTCTTCCCCCCTCAAAAGTTCACCAAGCTAGGCACCAACAGACTATGACAGTGACAGAAAAAAATTATGAGGGGGGGAGAAAATAGGAAAAAAAAAAAAAAAAAAAAAAAAAAAAAAAAAAAAAAAGAGAGAGAGAAAAAAAAATACAAACAAGGACGACACTGTCATTAAATTATCAGTATAGTGCCCTACATCAACCCAGTCAGTTTACGCCTTCGGTAGGTAAGGCCGAGTGAAAGATCAGCCTGTGTTAAACCTATGGTAATTCTAGACAACATTATGTAAATTTACAGTATACAATTTTGGATTCACCATGCAAGAATACTTTTTTTGTGTGTGTAACATTTAATAGCTCGACCTACATCCAGAATAATTTACATAAAAGGACAATAGTTATTGAACCAGAGCTGGGTGGGTCATAACCATGGTGGTCAAGTGCATCCAGAGAAGACGGAATGGGAGGAGGGGGCTAAAATGGGTCAGGGTGAAGGGCTGTGGTGGTTGTGGGTTCCTGCAGGCAAGATCAACGACACTCCCACACTTTTACTGTCTGATCTACACTTCCGGTGACCACATAGGGAGCAGCCTTGTGAAAATCTGTGAAATGAGGAGAGATCATTGCTTTAATATGATTATAATGAAATAAGACATTTGAACATTTTGCTATAACTGTGATTAACAAACACTGCAAGTGCACACGAAATGTTAAATCACATTGCTCTAAGAAAATGAATTAGGCATATCCTCTTATCACATATACTCAAAAGAGTGCTTGTGCTGGAGAACAAAATGAACCCCCAAAAGCACCACATCAATCAATAAGTGAAAGATGAGTGCTGTGTTCAGAACTGCATTTAAAACGTACACCGAGGCTTCATAGCAGCCTGCTGGGGAGTTGGCTGAACAGTTTGTGAAGCATCTCTAGAGAGTTCTTCAGCCTTGATCCACTGAAAAGCTCTTGACTCAGACAGTTGAGAGCCTAGAGTGCTTGCCTCCCCCCCCAAACAGACTGCCAGCAGCCCCCAGGATGGTGCTTTGTGGCTAAGAGCTGGACAATCCCCAGCTCAAACCCCATGACATGTATTCTACCTCTGAACCCTCTAGTAAAAGCTTTCAACGTTCCAGAAGGACGATGTATTTTACACTGCCTAGAGGCTTCTCTGCCCAAACAAAAGGAAGGCATTTCAAAAAGCATCAGAAATCAGACAACAGAGAGTGATTCAGTGTGGCTCCAGATGCTTACCCAGAGAGGTAACAAAATGTTCATGGGCACTCAAGGTCTTCATGCAGCGCTTGTTTTTGTAGTCCCAGATCCTCAAAGTCTTGTCATCAGCACAGCTCACAATGAACTTTCCACCAGGGTGAAACATCATACCACGCACCCAGTTGTCATGGCCAACCTATGCAAGATACAAACACAGAATACACACACAAAGGCTTGAAAATACAGTACATACAACTGAGCACCCCTGAGAATATTGGTCACATTCACTCACCAGCGTCATAAGGCACATGCCAGTGCTGACGTCCCACATTTTGATAGTCTTGTCTCTGGAGCCAGACAGCAGGAACGGTCCAGGTTTCCCACTCTTCTTAGTCTGGCAAGCAAACAAAAGAGATAAGCCCCCGGGACATGAATAGAGGGAACTGGCACGGTGTGTTGGTGATATTTATAGAGCTTTCTAGAATATTGGTCCCCGCGAAGAAGACTGAGCAGCATTTAATGCTGTGCACGGTCTCAAAAAAAGAGAAGTGGTGAAATGAACCATCATGAAATCAAAAGCCTTGTCCCTCTTATGTTGTTCTCTCCACGCAAAACATAAGACATAAAACATAATTTAGTACTTCACTAATTTTATATTAAGTCTGACATCTTTATTAACCTCACCTCATCTTCATTAACCTCACCACATGCAGGTATCTAACCCAGCCTGAAATACAGACACTGCCTTTGATCGTAAGCAACAGAAAGGCATGCTTAAAGAAGGTTGGGCTGGGCAACAGGTCTGAATACCACTTCAAATCTTTCAGGTACATTCCATCCATGGGAAAACAGTACTTTTGTTTCAGTTGCTTTTATAATAGTGCACTTAGCTTCACTGTCTGCTATTTTTTATATTTTGTAATATATTGAAATTCCATAAAGCTATTTATTTTTTAAAATACATTTTAGGAAAACAAACACACACACATGCATACACATTTAATTTAAGCAATCACAACTGTGGGATCTGAAAACAGAGTACAACCCTGCTATGTAGCAGTTGGGATATAAACTCAAGGGAAAATGAACAAGTGTCTGCCACTAATCATTGCATGTAAACTTTTATTAAAAAAATATATATAATGTTTTTAATACTCAATACTGTATCCCCCCCCATTTTCAGCTTAACGTATTACATTAGAGTATAAGTATCTGGATAACATTTTTGTAATTTTGCATCTGTCAAATAGACATAAAATACAGATTTTACATACATTTTTACCCAGTGTCTCCATTTTAACAGCTCAGTTTTATTAACAGTTGTGGTCTGATCCCTCATTTTTGATTACAATCTATAATCCAGAGGGTCTAGAGTTGATTCTAAGGGTTTCATTACAAATTGAAGGCATTTCTGGGTCAAAAACATCTAGGCTTTTCTATGATTAAACAAGATGCACCAAACTTGCCAAGCAACTATTCAATTACATGCACTCTGCTTAAATAGAGTAAATAAGCCTAAAATGGATGTGTATTCAGATACAGTTCCTCCTTAATAAGAAAAACCTCATGAAATAAAGTGTGTATCTTTAGCACTTCAAATAAATTGAGGAGGAAAATCTTTCTACATTGACTTCACTTAAAACTTAGAGGTTTATTCCTTGTACCGTAAAGGTGCCATTTTGGGGATACAAGGTTTTCGCATGACGTTCAATACAAATACACACAGCGCATAAAAGAAGAGTAAGGTATTAAAACTCTCTCTACACTAACCAAAGAGCCAGGCATGCTCAGACAAGAGTATTCTGAAGGTCTTTACAGAACTGCTGCAAGATCACACAAGACTGCATCATCACCAGCTGTGACGGCCTAATTGATGTCAAGAGATCCCACAACTATTCTACCTGAACTGGTTTGACAGTGCAAAACTCTGTGAAAGTTTTTGCTTCAGCTGAAAGGAAGGATAGGATGTTCCCCTTTCTGCGATAACAATCAAGAGGCATTGTGAGAGCTCAGCCTGCCTGATGGAGCCACATGCTGTGAGGGCAAATGTTACATCAGATAAATTGGAAATTGGACATGGTTGATCACAAGACTGGCAAGAATCAAAATGGTACCATCTTAACCTCAGGCTATCAAGCCATAATCTTTCCAATTTCATTCCATGGTCTGGTTCAGACTGGTTCTGTACACTGTGTATAATTTGTAGGTGATTCTTGATTTCCGATCAAACCAAGTGATAAAAGAGCAAATCGCGTTTCTTTTAGAGAGCAGAGAGAAAAGCTACAACAGTAACATTTGAACACAATCATTATGAGACTACAAAGCACACACACACATATCCGTAATATTGTTTAGGTAATATTACAGATGTCTTTTCTATTACCCAGTCAAATGACTTCTGACCACATCATTTGCAGATTACAGATAATGTTATACTTAAATAGCTGTTCTCACCTCAGAGCCAGTGGCCTCCAGTATAGTGGGATGGGCACTCTCAGGAGCCCAGGAGATGCACTCCACTACATGTTCATGCTCCCTCAACTCAGCCTTGCACTCTTTGGTGGCTACCACCCACACACGCACTGTCTGGTCATTTGAGCTACTGGCAATCAGGGAGCCATCCTGGTTGGGCCGTACCATGCGTACCCACTCTCTGTGGCCAGTGAATGTCTTGGTACAATATCTACAGGGTTAGAAGAAAATAATACACAAATATGATGGGATAAAGTGAGGAGAGAAGCAGTACTTGAAGAAGCCCAACCCCATGGCTTTCCCCACATACACCCTTCATAAAAAAACTAGCAAACAAACAAAAAAATAGTTGGACCCAGAAGTAAATGTCAGACTGCAGTGCTATTTGGAAGAAAGATAAAAGGTTACCAGGAACAAGAAATAATTAAATACGTAGACTGATATGGACATTATTTATTGAGCTACACATACAGTAGTAGTGTCTCCTTCTGTGTGCAACTATTTTGATGATGAGTATATTTGTAACAGTTACAGCAGAGGTGTATTGTTTTGCAGTACTTACCCTGTGGCAACTTCCCACATTTTAATGGTTTTATCTCGAGAGGCAGACACTATATGATCTCCATTGGGCATTATAGCTACAGACGAAACATTATGGTCATGTCCTAAAACAAAGAGAAGACACAGGTTATAAACACCTTAAGCATACACTTCAAATGAACAGGTTTATTCAGCTGACACAAGCACACTGATTTTAAAACCGAATGACTGAGAGAAGACTCTGAATATCTTAGGCTTTGTGGCACTGTGAATAAGACATTGTGTACATATTCAGCAGTAACTACATATTTCTACCATGCAAATCAGACTGTTAGATGTACAGTCGACAATGTGTGCTTAAGCTTTATCATGACGAAATGTTAAAATGCGTAAAGCAATTAAAAGAGACAACCACGTTGCCTAGGGTAGCTTTATCCTTAAAGAGCATAAGGCATAAAAACTAATTACATAGGGCATCATTTAAACCTGCAAAATTTTTTTTAACTAAGTAGCCTATGGAAAAATATGGTGAGAGTCCATTAGAATGTTATCTCTCCTTGAAGAGGATAATTAAACTGCTGTCCAAATCTTCTAATCTCCTGCTGAAGCTCATGAGAGAGAGAGAGAGAGAAGATAGAAAGACAGTGAGAAAGGCAAAGAGAGCCGTTTTGCACCCAGCTAAGAGGGGGACAGACAGAAAGGAGGGGGGGGTTACTGTGCTACTTCCCTCAATCAGCACAGTCTGCTAGTCAGAGGGCAACATGCCAGTTTAACTGACAGGGTGTAAATTACAAGCCCCCGGATTTGAACATATTAAAAGCTGTTGCACACATGCTATTCGGATTATTACTACGAAGGGTTTACAAAATGACATGGATTAAAAATGCCTAGAAGCAAGATACCGGTTTACAGGTCCATTCTTTTCTACACACTGCAAGTTTCTGCCTTTACAGTACAAAAGGATCGAGGAAATGCAAAGTCTGTCTATTTCTATAGAGATCAGACATTAGAACAGCCTGCAGGCTCACATTACCAATATGGTGCCCTAATTTACCCAGCAATTTGGATATTAAAAGGGCACCGCCTAAGGACCAAATGCACAGGGACAGCAAATTTAACTTTCATGAAGGAACAAAATGCTGAATATATTCAATATTTTATTTGACTAAATGCCTAAAAGCAGATTTCATAAGCCTAATGTAATTGAACTGTGGCAGACAGGAAGGTGGTGTAGATGAACAGAACTGTATTAATTTGATTGTTTTCTAATAAATTGGAGATCAAACAATAGTGTGAAACAGAAACCTACAACACCTGCTCCTTAATAACCTACTCCTCTCCAGATCACCACCCCCACTCCCAGAAATTCCCCACACTAAAGCCAAAGATCAATCAATGGCTTGACCAAAATGGATCATTATTGACGTTAGTTATGGATGCTTACATGTTTTCATGTAAAATAGTTCATTAATGGGAGCAACACAATCAAGGATTATTCATACAGCACAACACAGAGCTTTTAACACGCACGCATGCGTTTGTTTTTGCGACCCCGGTGCTGATGCAGGTTACCGATGAGGAAGTATCCAAATTCATCTGCATTTCTACTGCTGCTTAGTAAAGTAAATAGTCTCTTGTTATTTTGCACCATATTAATAAGGGAACAGGGTTCAATTTCAGTCACTATAACACTCTAGCTTGCAGACTCACCATGCATGGTCCTGATGCACTCAAAGCCCTGGAAGTCCCAGAGTTTAATGGTCATGTCTGCAGAGCAGGAAGCCAGCAGCTTTCCAGTCTGATCAAAGGAGATGTCCTGTACGGAGTCTGTATGACCTTTCAAGGTACGCTCAAAGTCTCCTGTCTCATAATCCCACACCTAAAAAGAAGACAACAAATTGCAACCTCCATTTCTGAATCCAGCAGACTGTGTGCAAGTAATCAAATCATTTTTAAAAAACAGTTTAAGGCTCAGAGTTGATGACATACACTTATCACATGGCATATATACCGGCTAGTGGTTAAAATGAAGTTTCAGCAGTTTCTAGCCTGCCTTCTGAGCTCCGTCTGCTGCACTGGGGGTTGGTGTTGTGCTAAAAGTGACAGAAGCTTCTCCACCTGCTTATATGAAGCTGGTCCCTGATGCCATTAAACCTCATCTTACTCAAGTGAGAAAAAGGAAACATGCAGACAAATGCATGCTGTGTCCTCACCAAGAAAAGAAAAACTTAAACAAGGTACTGGCCTACATGTTTAACATGTGCAAGTAATTGAGGTGAGATTAAAAGTACAGAACAGGGAGATCCTGTATGTTTACACACTGAATCACGTAGACTTGCTAATATTTCAGGCAATATATGCACATTGTTCATCATCCTAGAATTGCTTAAACAGCAAATAAATTCCAGCTTTCCAAATGCAAGGAGAATAAAAACACAAAGAAGCAAGACTAAGCAAAGAATGAGAAGAACCTGGTTTTCAGTTAAAATGAAGACGTCCCTCTTAAACAACTTAAAATGGACATTACGTGTGGAATACATAAACTCTTCCTTACGTCAGCAGGCGTGGAGGGCTTTTAAACGGCTGGCTGACATGAAATCTAAGCAGAATATTCATGACCTTTTTTCTTATTTTTTTTTTTAAATAATACTGTCAGGTATCTCATGCCATGTTGGCAGAACAGAGACCACAGGTAAGGAGAACTGTGTAAGGCTGCACAGCCCAGGGGTTCATGACAATAAGCTATGAATACAAATACAGGTTTCGAGCAGGGTTAACTAAAATTGGATCAGCTCCAGTTGTCTAGCCAAAGGCACCTGCAGCCCAGGCGGAACATTATGAAATGGTAGGGCTGGAAAAGGTTCATTTGTGGGAGAAGTAGGACACAGGAAGAGGTTGGGGGGGTGGGCACAGCCCAGTGAAGCTGTCCCAGGTCGGTGGCCATGGCTACTGGCTCTCAGATGGAAGCTGAATTTGAAAAAGGGAAATGCCTGAGGCTGCGAAAGGACCTCCTTGAGAGATCAGCTTGGAAATCGAAAAGGCAATTTTAAGCTGAGCTGATGTACAGGGACAGCCCCATCAACTAGGAAGACAAAAGCTTAAGACTTGGATAAACAGTAATATAAGACAGTGAGTGTGAGGTGGAAGGGACCATGCAGTGCGTTTGTTGTCAATAGTGGTGCTACACGCAGAGCTGCTGAGTTTATGCCAGGCTGGCGGAAATGGGGCACATTCTTGATCATAGATCTCACTGCCACGGAAACACCACCAGCCTCGATATTGTTTAGACAGAACAAGTAGGCGACTGAGACGCTTAATAGAGACACAGCGGGGAGGAATATGGGGAACACAGCGACTCATTTAAAGCCCACATTGACAGCAAGACAGCACTGCAAAGCCCACCAATAGGACAAAGACTGACTGGACAGGACTGGACTGGAACTGTATTCATGTGCATGCTGGCAGAGAAAAGTGACACAAATCAAGGCTACATGAACTAATATTAAAAGGGGAGGAGCTCCCAAACCACACCCACCTTTATTGTGGCATCCTCTGAGGCAGACACCATTACACTGAATACAGGGTGGAAGATGACCTTGGTGACAGGACTTCTGTGACCACTCAGAGAATATCTCTCTGGTGGACGGGGGATCCATTCTTTGGGGTCTCGTTTCTGTCCTACAGGCCCCCCTAAGGTGATCTCTTCTTTTGCTTCATTCAGCTTTGATTCTAACTCCATCACCTTCAACAAAACAGCAGGTAAAAGGCATTAAGGAGGGATGCTCACTAAAAAACAAACAAAACATAAAACATCCCATATGCAGATTACACTGGATCATTGCAGTCACAACAGTATGTGGTGAATCGTAAACATGCTGTGTCTGAAACATAAGAGAGCTTTATGCTTTTTTGGATGCCACCATTTTTAATTGCATAAATATGAAATGTACAAACCTTCTTCTGTAATCTGATGACCGAAGTCCATTTCTTTTCCAAAAGACCAGCATATTTTTTATCCAATTCCTCGTTCTGACAAGAAAAAGAAGTAAAGGACTCAGACAGTGGTACACAAAACACAGACATTGCATGGGAAAAAAACTGCTTCTAGATATAACTGCAGCCACACACCCACCACCCCAGAGGCAACTGTAAATTCTCTCTAAATCCCTTCACATGGGTTAATCTCCTGCAGACAAAGACAGCTTACCAAGATTACAATTATAGAAAAACTGCACTGTGAAATTTACTTCAGGGTGCCTGGCACCAACTTGATTTTAGCAAGGTTAATTATACTAGAGCATATCAAAAAAATTTAATATTGCCAAAAAGTTCACTCAAGTTCATAATTTCAGTCAAAAAGATCTTATATAAAGTGACATTTTAAATCTTTTCGGTTTGGTTACTGATAAGCATGGCTTACAGCTCATCTCTTTTACTAATAATTAGAATATTTATTTTGAGTTGAGTAAAACACCAGTCAAAACATTGCAAGAAGAAAACAAAGTAGGGATGCACCACAAATAATTACATTTAGCCATTTACTTTATTCAAAGGTGAAAGAAATTGCAATATGAATGAAATCATGTGAACTGTTTTTTTGGTATTCAGACTTCTGCCAAATTTTTCATTTTCAAATGTTTCATTTAGTTTGGTTTCCATCAAAAACTTTTCAATTTCATTGCATTCCTACCACAACAATGTGAAATATATTACAAAAAATATAATGACTGTATAAACCTGACAGTAGGCCAGGTACAATAATTATTGACTAACTTATTGTACAATATTGTGCAATTATTGTACAATATACAATATTCTTAGCAAGAGGAGTTTAATATTTATAAACTCAGGTCAATTACTACATATATACACTGACAACAGTCTATAATGCTTTAGCTGAGGAGGACCGGAACAGCAAACAAAACCACCACATTTGGCTTCACTTATCTGTGAATAATCATTGCAGTCAGAGGCTGATTCAGCAGTATGAAAAACCAACACTGTTAATTGTGTTTGCCCTCAATCGAGACATTCCTGCCTCTGTGTGTTCTTAAATATGCATGGTTGTAATCGGAGCTGGGGGCTACAAGTGGGCTTTGTACGCAAAGAGAAGCGTACATAATAATGTCTCACTTTGATGGAAAGTATAATCTCCAGAGTAATGCCCACTGCTATGCTTCAACTCAAGCCAGAGACACCACAATACACATTTGCTCCCCCCTGATACAACTGTGAACATGCTGATAAGATGGCACCAACTTCTAACACAAAGGAAATAAGCAAGCACATGAGGCAGAAAAGGTGCAGAAGTGCATAAGCTGCAGCTCTGCAGCGGATTCACTCTACTGGAATCAAATCAGAGGCATCCAAGAGAATAGTTGCCTTCTCTGTGATGAGAACCCTGATGGGGGTTGTGTCACTGAAACTCCGATGGTAGAGACGCTCCAAGGCTACTGCGAGATCTGATCTGCCATCTGCCTGGACCCTGAGCCACACATTGTGGCTAATGGCTAACCATGAGCCCACAACCAATGCCAACCTCTAATCACTAGAGTCTGACAGACCATCAGCCTAGAGCAGACCATCAATCCTCAGACTCCTACTGCAGAGTGCTTAGGCTACACGATTCAGCTACAGCCAGCTCAAGCAAACACTTAATGCCTAGACGCATTTTTAAGTGTACCCTTTCAGAAAACCATCTCATATTAATGAATGGGAGTTAACAGCACTCCTGTTAATTAAAGTCGTTTTTTTTTTTAGACACAATGCTGTGAGAAGGTGCAAGCTCATCTGAAAGGGTGCTTTTCCATCTTTGGGTCCCCTCAATTATTCATTGTGTTTCCTGTACAAAGGAAATGAATGCCTGAATACATCCAGCTTAGGCAAAAATCATAAACAAGAACTTTGGCCCAATGAGAAATAACATTCCTGTATAAAATCATAACACAAGAGACCCTGCCAAGGAAGGAAGCTTTCTCAGCAGTTCTCCAGCAACTCTGGTAAGGGTTAATTAACATGGACCACAGTGTGCATCCCTATCACTCATTACCATCTCCTCTTTCAAGGACCAACACGCCAACATACTCTGCCAGACTGCAGAAATATCTTTCTCCATCTTTTTCATTTGGTGGATATTCCTCCAGCCACACTTTCGTATGCTGGCACCAATTAAGCAAGCAAATATTCAAAATTAAAGAGATCACGCACGCACGCACGCACGCACACACACACACACTCACCATGTCTAATTCTGCCTCCTTCTTGAAAACTGAATATGCTTCTTCATATCCATTGGAACGAAGGTAATCAGCTATCGCTCGATTTCTGCAAAAACAAAGAGGAGAGTAATTAGTTCTGTGATAGGCAGGCAGATTCCAATTAAAACTGCCTGACACGGAGCTGTAGTAAGGGATTTTGTATTTTTCCTACTGACTAGAAGGAAAATAAAGAAAGGGCAAAAATGAAGCATGTCTGAAAGAAATAAACAATTCATACAATTTGCATTTCTATGAAACATGAAAACATCAATTTGACAAGACCAACGTGTCCTTCCCACATTAATAATGACACAAATTCCTTTTTGGTGAAAAAGTGAAACAGACAATGTGTTTATTTAGTATTTAAACTGTTCTGTGATGACACAGAAGGTGTGGGACTTTGGTTGGGGCCAAATGAGCCCCAATATGATTTTACATGCTTATTTACAACCATTAAAAATGAAACAAGCTGTGTTTCCTTTTTATGGCAGTCTCAATAATAATTTGGTGAGCTCTGCTCTGATTGGCTGGGCGAAGCAACACAATCACTAAGGATATTGACATGTCTAACCACAACATTAGCGGAGTCATAACTTTGTTTTTAGCACTGTGAAAGGAACATTCTAATTTGATTTATGTTATATTGCAGGTCTGACCAAATGCTGCTACGATCCTGTTGGCTTGCTGAATGGCATCATGTAGAATGCTTCTACATTAGAGTTAGGCTTTAAATTCCTGCTCCTGTTCTTAGCTTTTGCTTTCCTGTGCAAAACTCTTCCCCTTCTCATGGAAAAGGGCCGAGCTGGTCTCAAAGCCTGGTTTGTATAACAACTTGTAACAAATAACAAAAACAAACAACATTGCTTCACAGTGGATGTGCACTTGCCATTTTGCCTTGCTGCATTCAATTAATATCAAAGAGTTGACTCGTGAGTGGTTGCATCACAGAGAGCAGTATCACTGTATGCCCAAAAAAAAAACACTTTATTTAACTTCATGCCAATAGTAGTTATATTTTTTACCCACTGTGTTTTTTGTACACACAGGAATTAAGGAATTAATCCTCCACATTTAGCCCATCCACACACACATACACACAAGTGGATTCACACACCAGGGGGCGGTGAGCACACATGCCCGGAGCAGTGGGCAGCCCTATCCTCAGCACCCAGGGAGCATCTGGGAAGCCTTGCTCAAGGGCACATCAGTCATGTCCTGCCAGTTCAGGGATTCAAACCGGTGACCTTCCAGTCACATAGCTGTTTCCCTAACCACCAGGCTCCCAATAAGTTTTGAGTTTGAGTTGCCAATTGGGAAGGAATAGATTGGTATGTCACACAAACACATAAGAACAAATGCCTTTCAAACATGGGGGACAAGCTAGGGCTGGGCAATTGACCAAAAATGAACCAAACTGATATTCAGAACCTCTAACAGACGTAATCTTGCCCATGTCGGTTATTTAAATTTTTAAATGTCGTTAATACTTTCCCCACACTGTGTGCATTCGTGTACTGTCCCTTTAAGAACACACTACCACGTGTAGTCACGCAAGTCTGCTCTGTATAGCCTGCACACAGAAGCAGCATGGATGACAACTAAATATGGAGCCCAGAGACAACAGCATGGAGCGCAAAAATACATTTTGGCTTTAATGATGCCGTGATACTGGAAAAAAAAGCACTGAAATTTAAACACTGCGGAAAAATACAGCAACCAAAGGACCTGCTTCATCACAACATTCCTTTTCACCTTAACTGGCCCTGCAATTGCAGTCTGCTGACAAAACCTTACTAAGGTAACTGGTACCTAACTTTAGGTGGACTGAAAATATTAATAAAAGCTGGCTGATTATGAACAAGATTATATCCAACATTTTTCAAAGAACTGAAGAATCAGAAACGGTTTAATGTTCAGAGAATTGACTACAGTAATGAGGTAATGATTCGGGCTGAGCTGACCAGTATTACACGGTATATTTCTTTGGTATTTGTGGCTCAAGTAACTTCATTGTCTCAGTATTTGAGTTCTTTTGAAATGGCTTTATTTATAAAATTTGTTCAGAAAAGATAAAAGTAATTTTTTCACATGGCAACATTTTACAACATTTTGTTTTCTATAAATGCAATATGCAAGTTTTTTTAAATTGTAAACAAAGTTCCAAGAAAAGCACAAAATAAATAACACTCCAAAATAAATGTTCATTAAATCATAGTTGAGGCACAATGCATAACAAGGATTTAGCTGATTTAACACATTTTCAACCCTAAAAATATGCTACTACTTGCAGTGACTGTATGACGAGACAGCAGTGTTTGAGTTTCACAGTAAAGATGCACTGATAGATCAGCCAGTGACCGGAATCTGACTACTTTCAGCTTGTTTAGCCACGACTGGTGACCAGACGGTCAGACTCAAATATACATGTGCCAGTCAAATTTACATTCATGCTCCACACAATAATTCACTTCATGACAGTGGCATGCACACCTGCCATGAGCATGGACATTTTTTACAGCAATTGAATGTGGCAGGAAGCTCAGAATATGCAAGCCCTGCAGCCAATCCCAAAGTATCCAGAGCGACAGATGTAAGACACTTGCTCAACATGTCCAATCTGAAGAAGCTAGTTTAAGATAGGCTTAAGCCAGTGAGAGTGCAGGAACAAATTCATAGCACTATATGATGAGCTGTATTCTGTAGTAGAGGATAGGGCTGGGCGATGTGGAGAGAAAAAAAAAAAATCATATCCCAATATATTTTTGCTAAATTTTAGCTAAAATTTTCTTACATTAAAGTACGTCTCTACTTCACAGGATATCACTTGAATGTCACACAAAATCATTAAGTGAATAAATCCTTCATTCTAGGGCTCCTTTAAGTGATGTGTAGAAGAAATCTGGAATCATTGGTGCATCTCTAATAATAACCACACAAATTCCATAAATTAAAGATGGTCCATTACCAGCTTCTCCAAACAAATCTGCTTTAAAGCAAATTAATGCCTTGCTTCATGACAACCATTTAACAAAGCTCTCTCGAACCTCAGCCAGTGGTGTTTTCTTTAAAGGGTCCTGAGCACTGCATGATGATGCAGACAGATCTGAGAGATAATGAAAACAAAGCAGCTGTCTGAGAAATGTCTCCCTGCTGTAGAAACCCTTCCTTTCATTGTGCTGGGAGAAATCTACAAGAGGAGGAAGCACCAATAGACCTGCAGTTTCAGCACAACAGGCACATAATGTTCAAGATTTTTTTTATTTTTAAAATGAAATTGTGTATTAAGTTAGGAATGCACTGATATGGGAAATCTGGGCCTATGCACATAAATTCAACAGAAATATCTGCTTATGCATACTTTGAGATTTAGAAGATGAATAAAGAAGAGATAAATCAACATGGACTTTATTTCCAAACTGATAAATATGCAAAACAAAAAGCAATTATTTTCAAATACCAACAAATTTAACAATCATCTGCCAACAGCAATTTGATTCTAAAATCAATGCGTATCCCTAGTATTACAAAGAGTCTCACCAAATGAAAGGACACCCATATAACTGACAGGACGAGTGTGCCTCTGCACAAAGCACAATATACAGATCTGCCATCTGAATGCGGAGTAAGACTTCAGAGGATGTTCATGTCCTGTTAAGATGCTGAAGTGACTGGCGGGCTGATTCCTGGGCAGAGCCGTTCAGATGCAGGCGATGATGCACCAGGTGAGCTCCACAGTAAGCCTCAGCTTAGTGCTGCTGCCTCTGACAGCAAGACCACTCATTAAAGTCAAGGTCAGCACAAGGCTACTGTTTATATGACAGGCTGCAGGAATACAAGAGATACCCCTGGATACTGGTGGACATCATACAAGAATGTGTGTGTGTGTGTGTGTGTGTGTGTGTGTGTGTGTGTGTGTGTGTGTGTGTGTATCAGAAGAAAGCAAAAAAAATAAAATACCAGACCCTCTCTTTTGCAGAGAGGTAGTCTGGGCACAAATGCCCCCAAGTCTGTCATCTATGAGATTGGAATAACAGGGAACATTTCATTTTCCCTGCATTTCATATTAGATTAGATTAGATAAGATTAGATTGTTTTATTCTCTTTTTCTTATTGTTGATGTTCTACACACACAAAATACCCAGTGGTTTGCTCGGCCAGGTTTTGGGTGTTAGTGAGGCCAGGATGTTCGCCACCCCACCTCACCGCCAATTCCTCCCAAACATATTGCATGGAGCAGTATCATTCACAGAGAACTCTTCCACTTTACCCCTCTCAAGCTCATGCCTGGCATTAATAATGAGGCCAATAGGTTTGTGTTTATCTGCTCCAAAATATCTGGCGCAGCACTTCTCTACACTGACTACTCACACAGTGTGTGCATTTGCACATCTGTGTCAGCAATGGATGCAATTTAAAGCAGAATGCATTCATTAGAAGTAGGGCTGGGCAATATATTGTAAATATTGTTATGCTAATTACATGTAAATGTAATGATCACAATATTGCATCTGTTACGCATGTTCTGTGCACAACTTAAATTAATAATAATAATAATAATAATAATAATAATAATAATAATAATGTGTCATTTGTGTGGAAATGCTTTGGTTTCAGAGGGATGACACTGTACAGAGTATTTTTTTTATATATTTTTTATAATATTTAAATATACAGCATGCTGTGTTTTTAGTGCTACAAATAAATCATGATGATTTAACATTATTTTCATAAGTAGTGTAAAAACCCTAAAAAGCATAACCAACAGAACTGAGAATAATTAGAATAATTTAATAAAGCACAGTACTTTGAGCATGGGTACAATGCATAACATAAGCCCCTCACCATTCACACCCAAATCACTCTGATGGGATGCACTCAGGCATCTCATTGGCAGTATTTTCTATGAAAGATGATACATGAGATACTCCCTGAAGAGAATGAGGTGTGTATTATTGGTACAGTTTTAATACACCCATTCAAATTTAATTTTTAAACAGTTCAAGTACCAAATGTGAAGTGGAACTGAAACAAAAGCCATCACAAGAGTTAATCAGAGATGCTGAGAGGGTGCTCCACCTGGTCTGACAAACCATCAAACTGTTAACCAGGCCAGCTAAATGAGTTAGCCATATTATAGGATCCATTCACATGCAAACCATCCATATGAATAATAAAGCACAGGAAATTTCATTTTGTCTCTACTACTTCTCCTCTTTTTCTTCCTTTATGTTATGAATAATTAAGAAAATATTCAGCAATTTTCAAGCCATTTGGATAAAGAGAGAGTTTAATAACTTTTCAGGTGAGTAATGCAGGCTGGTGCTATAATACTGCAATCTCCAGAGCAGCAGACCCATCCTTTGAAACTGACTGAATTTACTGTGCAATCTCTCTCACACCACGTTTGAAAAATATGAACAAATACACAAGGCTGTCCTAGGATGAACCGATGCATTGATGCACTGTTGACGAACAGAAGACAACTCCAGTTCCAGCACCATTGTTATTTCAGTCATGGACCAGAACAACAAAGACATCAAATAAAATTATTCCACAGCTTTCAAAACTCACATAACCTCTGGTTTTCTAAGAAGCAAGAGTAAATTCGGATAAAAAAGGAATAACGTGTCTAAACAAAAAACAAGTGTTGATAGCTTTAGCTAGTAACCATGGAAACCACAGAGGAGACAGACGAGTGGAGAAGGCAGGATGAACATGAGTGGGCAGAGACACCAGGAGCTAGCAATATAACCAGACAACTAGGAACAAAAGACGCCCTTCACTTCTTTCACTCCTTTGCTTTTCGGAGAGCTTCTTCACTTGGTAGTGCTCCACTAAATGTGTTTTTCCAGCTGTGGTCCTTGTAAGAGATTGTGAGGCAGCACTGATTCTATTTAACTGAACAGAACATATATAGCATGTGCTTTGTGCAGAGGAAAGGGGGTAAGAACAGAAAGGAATAGCAATCCATGTCACTGAGGGAAGAGTCCAGTTTCTTCCACACCATGTCATCATAATGTCATGACAAAGGAAGAAGCTAGAGATGAATTCTCAAACACAGTAATGATTTTAATGATAGTTTACAGTCGGAGACTGCTTCATTCTATTTTCTGCTTAACCCCCAAGAACTAGAATGCAGTGATGTACTCTGTAAAAATTCACTGATTGTTTGGCCACAATCTGTGATTTTGTGCTGGTTAAATTTACATTTTCAACTCCCAAAGTATTCAGAGCAACAATTTAACACACTTAAACATCAGCCTGCTGAACATTCTCAATCTGAAGATGCAACCAAAGAGGCTAAAGCTAGCGAGTGTGACAACAATAAGCCAGGAGCCTCTGTTGTCTTTCTTCAGCAATGAAAAAGTAAAATTATGAAATTCAGCAGTTGTTTTCTTTCCTGGGCCCAAGATACACAACACAAACAAGCAATTCTCCTCAGACTGTGTCTTACCAGAATGTTACACAGCCTGTTACAAGAAGTTTCCAAGGCAGTTTCATTTGAATTTTAATATTTGTGTATTGCTTGCGATTCCCAAACTCGGCACGGAAATCAGATTCAGCCAAGAAAACTGCAATTGGTAAATCTCTAGTGCTCTGTCTTCAGAACACACTGTTTGGACTGCATAAAAGGTCTATTTTCTAAACTTAAGATTTATGCATATTATTATAGTTTTCTAACATTTAAATAATTTTGATTACAATGTGGCAAAATAACAGCATATTTAATCATCACCCCTGTATTGTGACTTCACATTGCCAATTGGCAATCACATTGCCAATCATTTCTTGCCAATACAGCTAGAAGTCAATGCTGAATATGACATAATAATAATAATAATAATAATAATAATAATAATAATAATAATAATAATAATAATAATAATGCACTAGAGATTGAAGTAAATTATATTAAGCAGATATAATCTTTACATATAATGGAAAATCAGAACAATGCAGATTTTCCTTTTGTATCAAGCAAAAAAACTGCCTCACACATTCATCCTGCAATGTGCCAATTGCACATGGACACAGTGATGGTGATGCTGAAACAATATATTGCGTAGCCCTAAAATAAACCACCACTGACAGTGAACTCATGGTTACGTAAAGAGGAAAGGTGGCAGTAAAGGGAAATGTATGTTCTCTCTCTGCTCAGAACTACCTCCGTCTTTTTCCCCTATCTCTCATACAAGCCTTCATTACATAAATGAAGAAATTGAAATAAACATAGATTTCATTCTTAACAATACCCATAAAAAGCCCTGCAATGCTCTGATACCAACAGATTCTAAAATGATTGATGTTAAAAGCACTACAGCATCCTAAACATGAAAACGAGATGAGGAGGAGATGACGTGAATAAATCAACATCTCAGAAGGTCATCTTACTAAACACTCAAACTCCAGGTAGGGTGGGGGCAGTAGCAGCATGGAAGAGATGGAAGAATGGGCAGGGAGAAAAAAAAGTGAGAGTGTGAGAGTAAGCATGTGACCAGCATTACCTCATCTCTCTTAGAGCACGTCTAGTGTGCATCATTTCCTCTCCTCTCCACAATCACTTCCGCATCCACATCATCACAGCCAGGCAGGCAGGCACCACGCAGCATCCCTCCATCTTGATGCAGCACAGGCAGTACACCGCTCTGCAGTGACCGCAACATGCCTTATCGGGCTCATTCGCAGCCTCTTTGGGGATATCTTTTTTTATGACAGCTTGTAGGAAGTCATTATGGTATGTTTTTCAGCCTGCTGCTGCATGTACGGGCTTGTGGCACTGCAGGACTGTGGAGTGTGTGTCTCTGTGGGCAGGGGAGGTGATAACCTCTGAGCAAACAAAACGAGAAGAGAGGCTGTTCTCCCCTGCAGCTTCGACATGAAAACACACTCCTGGCATAAAGAGCCTTTCATCAAAGCCAGCACTTTCTGCTGCCTTTATCCAGAACACGTACATAGATACACGCGCACACACACACACACACACACACTGCAGGAGAACTATCTCCCTCTGCCTGATTGCTCTATGACAAAAGGCACCTGCACTGAAGCTTCTGCTGCTCTGCTGAATAAGCAGGCACATACTGTGTGTCCTCTGACCAGTGACTGGGACCATCCAAGAGGAATTTCTTCCTGTTTCTAGTAACAGCAGCACGTGTGCTCATTTCAACAGTGATTACCCAAACCCCAGCAAATCTGCTGCTGCTGCATTCCAGCAACCGTGACTCAGAAAGACTAATAAACCAAACTTCCATGAGTATCATCTAAGGAGGTCCCAATTCACATATCCTAATGAAGTTCTACAGATATAATTAATAAATCTTTGTGTTTTTTTTAATAATACAGCATAGGGCTGGGCAATAAAGAGAAAAAATATACAACATATACATACACAAACATATTTCAATATATCTTGAAGCTTGAGCTGAATGGTGAAATAGGATGTGAAAAAGACAAATGTGAAAAAAATAATACACCCCATGAAATCATGTGGGACATACTTAAAAGTGGGAATTTGAAGACGTGGAGTTAATATATCTTTAGTTTAGTTATGAACGTCATCTCTCAATATTGTTCATATTTGATCAAATCAATACAGACCACCCTCTATTTATATCCCAATGTTTAAAAATATTGATATACCACCCAGCAATAATAGAGCCATACAAATTTGCTAAGATGTGCAGCTAATTAATAGGAAAATCTTGATTTTAGTAAATGGTTTACATAATGTGATATTCTTGAGTGATTTATTTGGTTTGGAAGCCTATTTTTTCAAAAATGTTATATATGTTTAATATTTTTTTTTTTTTTACACAGTCTGACTGACCTCCCTGATTAGTCAGCTCTCAGTTCCTTTAAAACGCTGCAGTGAAATCATATGAGATCTGAACCAATACTGCTTTTTGCCAACAACTGATGTGAAATAACTTGTAGAGTGGGGTGAATGCAAAATGATTTGGTTTATGGAACATTTGTCATTGCACAAGTGAAACAGAACCTGGGCAGCACAGGAAAAACTGCAACAAGTATAAATGTCTGGAGAAAAAGCTGTTCACACACTGTTTTAAGTTCTCATACATGTGTTTTCACATTCCACACTGCAGACTTTACACGGTTTGTTACCTCTGAAAAACACACCTCACTGCCGCAGGTTGTGTCTCACTTCTAGAACACGAGAAACAACTGATCAGATCTGGACTGGACTTAAAACAGACCCAGATCTATTGAAAAGTGCCCAGATTGGATCAGGATCAGTTTAGAAAAACAATATTGCCTGTAAAACACTGGTGATGAGACTGAGTTTGAGAGAGTTAATCAGATTCTCACTGACAAACAAGCCAATGAGCTCTGACATTTCATCTGACAGGTCAGATCTGTGTGTGAAAATTATTTTCACAACATGCACAATGTTCCCATTTAATATTTAAAAAAATATATATATAAAAAATGTAAGTGATTAAAATGTTCAGTTTGTTTTTGCATACACCACTAATAGGAGTGTGGAGTACACACACACACACACACACACACACACACACACACACACACACACACACACACACACACACACACACACATACACACACACACACACACACACACACACACACACACACACACACACACACACACACACACACACACACACACACACACATGATTTGGGAGCTCCACAGAGGCCACAATCATAAGTAGCCAAGACTAGCAGAGCAGATTGTTTTTGTGGATTTTAAGTCATGGATTGGATTGTTTTTCAGATCCGCATAAAAAATATGAGTCAATTTATTTGCTTTCCATTCATCAATACTTTGAGAAAGCAATTTGCATGAAGCTTTTGTATTGAACATGGTCTTAAATGAAACCAACAAGATGTTTAGTGTTTAATTACTTGGGTACCAGACTGCTCTGAATAAACAAAAAGTCTTTTGTTTAAATGTACCTTACAATGATAATATTTTGTATTTATGTCATTATTCCAAGAATATTTGTACTGAGCCCTATAAATTTCCACACTGCAATCCCAGAGCAGTGAAAGTTATTACTGTGCTCTGGGGTACATCTGTGTGTGGTTGGGGCAACAGAAGATGCTTTGGATAATTTGTTGATTTAGCACATGTATGCAGGGATTTCATTTCACTTTTAATGTATTTCTATACCCTAGGTTTTCCACAACGGAATGTAGCTTTATTATATCTGTAGACTCTAAAAGGCCATATTCAATATTAAGATCATTCAGCAAAGAGCTGCTAAAATGTTGAGTATCAGCTTCTGATTGCCTCCCTGATACATTAAGGTGACGCCCCAAGAATGAGAGAGATATTACTTTAATTTATAAATTTGCAACCTTAAAATATATAGATTTTATTTCCAACAAACAATGACAGTAACATTTCAGGTTATAAACACTTTGACAAACTTGCTCACCTACAACTCTGTGTGCCAGCTCTCTGGATGCCGGTCTTTGAAGTGCTTAGCTAAATTAGGACATGTTTTCTCATTTCATTAAAAATGAACCCAGTTTGCAGGTTGGCTTTGAGCTTTGAGCTCTCGATAATTTGACCCTGGTTGTCAGACCAAAACTCCAAACTATTTCCTTAACGGTGACCTTCCAAGAAACTGCAGCTGGCCTGTTAATGTTGGAGAAGCAACACCACTAGAAATGGTGTTTGCAAATGTTTTTGTAACATTCTTTGCATCTACATGTGTAGACGAGGCTTATTATTCTGCACTCCTGTGGTCCTCAGTACGACAGGGAACAAGAACTGTTGAGATTACTGGAGTTTTAAAAGAATCTCTCTTGGCACAATCGCTTGGGACCTTCTATTCTATACTCCCAAAAGAAACCATGATACTAGGTACTACAAAAAGTCACCACAGTTCCAGGTACCAAATTTGCTCCACGGAAAAGTGGAGAAGGGTTGAGCATAGTGGTGTAGGTTTCTGTTGTGAAAGCAATAGCTTACAACAATGGTTGTCAATACCAGTCCAAGTCCCACTTCGAGTTTTCCTGTTGTAACACACCCAAGGTTTCTGTCACTTTCAGTTCATTAGGTGATCAGGTGTGTTGTAATTAAACTAATAAATCATAACTATAACCGAGTATCGAGCAACTACTGGCTACACATGGACCACAATCACAGGGTGACTTCGTGGCATTATTATATGATGATTTTATGCTGCATGATATTCCTCAACACCATTACTAAATGTAATTAACACACTGATTTAACATAAATGATTTAACACACTGAACTGCACTACAATCAATTAAACAGAAGAAAATATAACCTTTGTCCTGAAACAGGCAGTTTGTCCAAGAACTCAAAGGACAGTGTGACATACTGTTATGTAATTCATCACAAAGATAAAGTCATAATATTGCTAGGCTCCATACAGACATGTGGTTCTGTAAACTGAACTGTGAAGCATTACTAAGAGAACTATTATACTAGCTCTTGAACAGAATGACCTTCAATTATGTAAAACATTAACAAAACAATCATCAAAACTGTGATCACTCTTCCAAGGACAGCAAATATTCATAATCATGCTCCACAATCACATCAGCTAACTGAGCAATCAATACTTCTACATGAAATTCACATTTATTTGCAGTTACTTAAATATGTGCAATTAATAATGTGAAAAATGCAGCATTTCTCAGCAACACAACATTCAAGGAGTGAGCAAGTAGGAGCAGGGAAAGAAAAGAATTATTTTGGAGACACTGAATGTAGGTTAATTGCAAATGCTCCACATTATGCTCAGGCAGCAAAGAGCCAGCAGTCCTTGAGTGAGAATGTGTGGAGGGGCACTCAGAGCTGGACGTGTGCATGCGCAGCATGTGACTGTTGAGCCAGCTGTCACACACACACACATACACATACACACAAATGAGATTTGGGGAGCTCCACAGAGGCCACACCTCATAAGTAGCCAAGACTAGCAGAGCAGGGACTTAGCGTTAAGGCTTTGTTTTGTTTACAGTCATTTAAATAAGTGATTCTGAGCCTTTTGTGCAATAATAATGCAACTTTCAGAAGCAGAGAGATGGATACTATATTTTTTTTATATATATAACTGTATATATATATATATATATATATATATATATATATATATATATATATATATATATATATATATATATATATATATATATATATATATATTCATATTCATATACTACTATGAACAACAAGTTCATACTCTACTATGAACAAGCTGGACCAAGCTGATTGGCCAACATGCCCAGCTGGTCGACCAGCATCTCCATGTATGACCACAATCACCTTGACCATTAAAGCATCTTAACCAGCTTAAAACATCCAAAACCACCTACCAGCTAAAGTTGGCCTTCAGCTGGATTTTTCAACAGGGTATTAAGTTACCCAAACATGCCTTCTGTACCGTCCTTAAAGTGCGCAGGCAGGTTGCCAGCAAAGTCAACATCCATGCCGTTTTGTCTGAACTGCTCGTTATTGTGCAATCAAAGGTCATCCATCAATTTTTAGGTCTTTAAAATTCCACAATCAATTTGCAGACACAAATGCATATGCGCAGAACATACTTTAACTTTCCGATTGGGAATGTAATCGGATACAGGGGTTTACATGGCTATTATTCTTCTATTTGGCAAATTATTAAAAGGATTACACACATTGTTCAATCAGATAAAAACATAACCACTGACAGTGGTTTCCACTAATCAGTGGGGCTGCAGGTTCTAGAAAAATATGGTTCACAGACAAGACAGACAGACATATTTTACATTAGAGGATTCATATAATTGTATGTATTCCCCATTAGAGAAATACAGGCTGGCTGCTGATCACATATTTGGGATGCCAACTGGCTGATACAATACGTAGCCAATCAATCTTTCAACCTCTACTTTCTATGAAAGAGGAGAGACCTGCAGAAAATCAGCAAAAGAGAATGATTAAAATTCTAATACACTGTTCTGACTGTTAAACACACAATTTATTTTTAATGTCTTCCTACTCAGAATTAAATGCAGGTCTGTTTAATTAGACTAGGTAATGAAGACTCCTGTTGAGAAAGTCACACGCCTTATATCAGTGAGCTATAATTGTGTTTTCTGCTAAAGTATTATGTTAAACTGCCTCAGGCCTGAGCGAGACCGAGGCTGCAGTGCAGCTTGTGGGGTGAAGTCCCCGAAAACAGCAGAAGGGCCTAAAGCTCATTCATCTGACAGTCTGCAGATTAAATCCATACTGGTGATGGGCACCCTGCTGACTGGCTGGCGGCAGAACGAACCGCAGCCCATCAGGAGCTGGCATCCTTAGCCTGCAACACAGGCATGTGCGCAAATGTGCCAATATCAAGAGTCTACTCCAACACACACCTGCCACACACACACACCCAGCACACAGCAGCCAGACGCACCACTGCAAGCTACTTTATGTGAGGCACCGCTGTCCTGTCACTCAAACCAAAACACGGTGCTACTGTCACTCATTCACATGGTTGCATCATTCATATTTCTGCAAAAGCAAAGAAGCATGAAATTGCCATTAGACTGGGAAGAAATAGAAAATTGGCTTCAACCTTATCATTAGTATTATTAGATTCAACCTTATTTTGTAGAATTCCCACACATGCTAGTCAGCATGATTAGAACAAAAGCTTAATAAAAACTTTCTTAAAATCAGAGCTGAAGTGAGAAAATAGATTACCAGCACTTCAGTTAAGCAAGGTTTAAAGCTGACTGAGACCACTGCCTTCTTATCTTTAAGGAACAGGGTCCACACACACAGACACACACACAAATTAGCATATTGCATTCCAGACTTACATACTATGCACTAAAATGGGATAGCTAAACACTCCTTCAGAGAGAAGATTGACTCCATTTGAATTCTGATATGGTCAGCAAATCACTAGAATCCTAGGTCAGGGCCTGTGTAGGACCAACACAATGACAACCTCAAGTATACCAAAAAGGCCAGCACCATCTGCAGATCCAAGCTTCAATTTATTTTGTTTATTCTCCCTCTAGTCTTTTTTTTTTTTTTTTAAATAATCCCCCACAGCATGCAGTTACCAAACACTGTGTACTCAAGGTGCTCCTGTATGAATGGTTCGATTATGACTTTGCATCACAACGTGTTAAATATAGTCACAAACAGAACACATGACTTAGATAAACATCTGTAAACTTGACAGCTTAGGGCAGTGGTCGGCAACTTCGATCCTGGAGTGCCAGATTCTTGCAGAGTTTTGTGCTTTTTCTGTTCAACCACGCAAGATTCAACTTTAGAAATCAGCAAACCCGGGTTAGACCTGACCCCCACTGCAAACTTACTCACTGTTGTCTCAAATTAACCCACCATTCCAGTACAGCAAATCCCTCATTAACAAGCATGCAACTGAGTGAATTTAGACTACAGTCGGCCATGCATCAATGCACTGAACTGTTTAGATTTGTATTAGGCCTAAGCTTTTAAAGAGACATGGAAAAAATATATCTCAAATGTGAGAAAGCTGGAAATTCAAGGTAGCTTAGGTAGAAACCAGACTTTTAAAAAAGTTACCAATTAACTCTGTTAACTGTAAACAAGGAATATAGCAAGGTACAAGTCTCATTGTATAGACCAAATTCTAGGAGTCTAACAGTACACAGAAGGCACAATTTAGTTCACATCATGGTATGGACATCATTGTGATTGTATGAGTTTGATAAATGGAAGTCTACCTTTCATTTGAAAAAAATTTGTGCAGACAATAGTGCAAGTTACAGTGATTTGCATTTAGTGTCGTATAGTCTTGCCCCCCTTAGTACAGCCTTTGTACAATAGTTTAAGCAGTAAAATGTAAACAGTGAACACAAACCCTCACACAGGTCATTTTTATGAAATGCTACTAAAAAAGGCAGCCAGTCACAACTTGCTACCAAAACATAGGTTGTAAATGTATAAAATAGAAAGTAATACTTTATTCTGTGCATTGTTCCAATTTGTTCCAGCTACATTTCAAAGTTTAAGCCCAGCCCTCCCAAAGAAAAGACAGAGAAAACACCCTTGATTCAAAAGTAGTCAGGTCTTCTATGTCCTGTGTGTCAGGTGAACTCGCCACAGTCAGACACCAACTAGTCTGATCTAAACTTAGTATGGCATGTTGCTAACCTGCTAATGGTTTATAGCTTAGCTTAATTTTTTGTTGAAATTTAGACTCGTTTGATTTGATTCTGCATTACGTTATTAATGTTTGCCCATTCTCCGTACGACTGCATTCACCAACCGTAACGTACAAAATAAAGTTTTGTAGTCAGCTCTATGTTATTGTGTATGTATAAGACAGCACATGAATTTGATGTATTGTGGTGAACAAACCTCAAATGACCACAAACGCCTCATCCCTTGTCTTTGATGGTACATACATAAAAAACAATAACCACTGATGATATGCTGCTGAAGTCAATAACTTCACTTAATCTCCATTAATTGAACATCTGGCAACTGCAATATTGGCACTTGTACACTAGAAGGATAATATGCAGCTCAGTTTAATCTCTGCCCCAATCATTACCTCATACTTCTGACCAAACGGCTGATTAAACCTCTTATCTGTCCAATGAGGCACACACTGTGCACCGAGTATGCAGGGTACAACTACTGAACACAACATGAATGACACAGAAACTTCCAATAACCACTGAACAGAGCCTCAACATAGAGTACTAAAGCTGAAGAGTGGACAAAAACCTATTGCATATGAAAAACTGCTATGGCTTGTAAAGACCTCCTGTAGTCTGTCCCTCTGTTATTCCTCTTGACCAATCATCAGTAAGCACTGAACTTTTCACCTGTCAGCTTCTCTGATAAATCCATATCCTCACAGTGCCATGGTGAAAAGCTTAATGAAGTGGAAAACTGGGCAGGACCTCCGACAGTTGCAATGTCATTTTCGATCACAGAACCAGTAAACAGATACAAACTCAAGTCTTCTGTATTCTTTAAGTGCATTTGCTTGAATGTTCTCAACAGAAGAAAGGGTTCAGTTGACTTACAGTTCATCTCGTTGCCTCTGTGACAGCACCATGGTGGCAGCAGCAAGGGAGGGGGTCAGGTGAAGGGCGTGCAGCAGCTGCTGTCTCCCTGGCAGGAGATGACCAATCGGACACAGGCTCCGGCTCACAGGGAGAGCTGCCGCTCAAAACGTACTCTTCCCTTGACAGACACGCTGTAGCAACACAACAGACAGCCTGCAGACATTCACTGGCCAGACTGTCACTGCATCTGCACAGAAAGAGAGAAGGAAACACAATGATGAGGGTGAGATGATTACAGAATGAAGCACATGCACCAGAACCCACCTGCCCCCCTGCTTGAGTGGGCAACAGTACAGAGAGGAATAACCTACCAAAGAGGTAACTACTTTGGCTTAAAGTAACTGCAAATAATGAGCACTGACCTTACCCTGCTCCCTAAATCTTCAGTCAGACTGACAGTGGCTTAAGGGTTAAAACAAACATTTCATCAAGGGTTCCATCTGCTCATTCCACCAACAGATACACATCTCAGTCCCATTCCCTGCACTCTGCCTGCCATGCTGAGCATTTTTGCTGCCCCTGTTGGGAGCTCCACACATACACACATAAAAAGGGGACTGGTGACCCAGATTCAAGCATCCACCTACTTCAACATTCTGACAGCATGCCCTGCAGAGCAGGAATAGACAGCCAAGTCCAACCCAAACAACACTACACAGTGTAAAGGCTGATCTAAAGGTGTAAAAGTAGAAACAGATAAATGTATAACCTCATTTGCCCTTATTTGCAGAATCCACTTTCAATAATGAAAACTAGGCAACTGGGTGTATCCAGAGTAAAGCAAGAGAGGAGGAGATTGGTTACGTTAAGCACACATGCGTTACTGGCTGTGCTTTTGTCTGGTGTGGTTTTTCAAATTCTGTATTTTACCCCAGAACCTAATAAATCTTCAGAAGTAAAAACTGTATCGAATAATAGTGAGTTTGATTAAATTCATTGTAGGATTGATGTTCTCCATGGTATGAAGAGGTAAATAAACTGTTAAACCTTTTATCACCAGTTTCAACTACCAGTTTCACAGAAGAAAAAAGAAAGAAAGGGAAGTTAAAATAAGTAAAATTCATAATCCTACAGCAACACTGAAACCTGGTTAAATCCCCCTGCTGTTAATGAACAAAGTGAGGCCCAAGAAGCCATGACTTTGGTATTACCCAATACCAGCCGGGAGCATTCAGTGTTGTCAAATTCTGTTTTTTCAAGCCTCTATGAAATGCTGATGCCACCAAGCAAAAACCCAGAGAAAGTCATGGTACTGTAAAAGATAAGCCACATAATCATGGAAGCTGTGTGAGGTGGAATAGAATTCCACACCTTGCAAAAGGATTGAAAAAAAACCTTTTATCAGCAATGGAATTACTGGGAAGGACTTTAGCCAGCACAGATAAGTGGTGTGTACCTTATACAAAGCACCACCTCTCAGAATTGGTCTGCTCCATATTGTAGGCCTTGACGCTCAACTTTCAGTAACCAGAAAGGGGAAGAAAATATGCAAAATTTAAAACCAGTCAAAGATATCTCAGAAGAACACATTGAAGTGTATCTGAAAACCTATTCAGGGCCATGTTTCACAAACTGTCAATAATATAAAGTTACGATAATATTAAGTTTGAACAGCAAGAGTGAGTGTCAAAGGTGTCAATGAGATGTGTTTATTGAAGAGACTCCTTCACTGTAACCTGAAACAGTAGTTCTCTGAATACAAACTGTGAAGCATGCAGGTGGAAATGTCATTGTTTAGGGCTGCTTTGCTGTAACAGGGCCTGACAAAATCTCAATCATAGAATCCACTTTGAATTCATTATTTTATCAGAGGGTGCATAATGAAAATGCAAGCCCATCCGTCCCAACCTGAAGCAGAGGTGGACAGTGTATAATATTATATATGTATATATAGACAAAAGGCAACCATTCATTGTTTCTTCTCATAATGTGCACATGCAGTCACCTTATGCAGCTCTGCTTTGTTTGTCTTTAGCCCCATCACTATACAACACTGGCTGGAATTCCACTAAAACAATCAACCAAAGCCCAAGAACTGCATTACTTCAAACAAAGACTTAACAAGGTCTCTTAGCAACTCCCTGTGTGCTTCAGAACCACAGAACAGTAGTTCAGTCCAACAGTAATTATATATCACTGCTATAAAAAGATACCTAGCATGGAATCTACAGAAATAATACAGTAACAAATTACAGGCTTATTCAAGACTGTATCGTCATTAGAAAAGCTGAATTACACATTTTTGTAATAGCCAAGCTAATCATTCTAAATGCTCATTAAGCCTTTTGTCACTTCAAATACTCTGA